>VMKM01001134.1:0-178225 GCA_008360985.2 Macquaria ambigua | reverse complement strand
ACCTGATTAAATACATTGACTTTTTGATTTTAAAGAACTACCACTATGCGTTGCCATTAGCTTCACAGCAATTTGCCATTCTACCTGTTTCACAGTTTGTCGTTTTGACTTTTATCCAAGGGACACATTGATAAAATTCACTATGCAACAATATTGCCTATTTGCCTATTAAATACAGGTGTGTTCACTTCTTTACTTTTACATGAGGAAGACCATCTGTGGTTGAAATATTATATCCAGGGTTGGAAACTAACTTTTTAAAATGTGAACATCTACCAACCACTAACAGATAAATGTTCAAATTCACCAGCCACTCAATAGTAAATCATTATTTTGTGTCTGAAATCAACCAGCCACTATCATATTTGACCAGCATTTGGCTGGTGGCTGATGCTAATTTTCCTGTCATGTCCACGTGAAATAAAAGTAGTCTGTCTTTATTTCGTGGTAACGAAAACACTGTCAAGTTAAATTTAACTAGCTACTGCCAAACACACATTAGAAAGGGCTGCGAAAGTAATTTAACAGTAAAGTAACTCTAGTTTGAAAACTCCTCATTTAGTTTAACTAGCCAAAAATTACCTGATTATATGCAGTGACTAATTCATACGAAACTAATTTGTTAAGGCTACGTTACCGTTACATCTTCTAGTTAGTGTTAATCCTTGTAGGACTGCCCGCGCGCGCAAACGTAACATTAGCTAACGTTAGCTAGTTTAGCCAACTCCCCACACATGCAGTCTTTGCTATTTTACTGGAATCTATGGACGTTACAAAGAATACAACACAATCACCTCTACACATTGACAACGTTAATGTTACCTCTTGCCAACATTAGTCTAGTTTGCCATTAGCTAGTTAGCGTTAATTAGCTTAATGTTGCTCGTACATTTAAGCTAGCCATCAACTCAGTCCCGTTAGCCCTTTGGAATTCGGTATTTTAAGACACAAAACCAGCTGGAGTGTATGGTGAACAACAATATAAAGTTATTCTAATATGCTGCTTATGTTGAAATGCCAAATAATTGGTTTAATAGGTGATTAGGAGAAACTTACCGCTGTCTTTCCACGAGGAGAAAATGGAGCTGAGAAAATTCTGGTCCGTTTGAAACGAGAAGGAGGTGGGCGGGGCTTTTCAGAGTACTTTTTACACCACGTCTTTTAACTATGAACATTTTCACCAACACTGGGGGGCATCTTACTCGAGCTGTTGTTGTAATAACTCTGAAAGAGTCCATGTACTTTGACACTGCATATTTTACACTGGGGAATTTACTGTGTATAGGGACAAGAAATGTAAGTGTAGTGACAAGTCAAAATGTATGCACACGGTAAATGCCAAATGGAAATTACTTAATTTTAGTCGGTAATTATCCTCCGATATCTACAGTCCCTGCTGTTCCCAGGCTTACGTACCAAGTATGTACAGTACATGTGCTATAGTGGAAACAGAGTATGCATCAGGAAATTGCTATTATTCCTGCTGAGTTGTTCTTAAAATCTTATGTGCAAAACTTTGCATACTGCAGAAAAAAAGTTTAAGAATACTTTTCATGAACAATGTCCATTATGAAAGCATCCAAAAGGTAAAGCAACTATTACCGTTTTCCAAAAATGTGTATGTCTTATGTGGCAGCTGTAACCAGTGAAATGTCTGTCTGTACATTAAAAGACTGTAGTCTTAATTATCCAAGGTGATTAAGCACTGTGAAAGGCTTTCCAAACGCAGTCATTATGGCACATTCAAATTCAATCAACCAGCAGGCAAAGGCTATTACTGCCAGCATGGATTTTGACTACTGATTATATGCTTTGATGACTTCAAACCTCTCGCCTGCACATTGCTTGCACAAATGGAAGGAACAAAATCCACCTTTCACAGCCATACATTCATTGTTACTGCTCCCTTTTCACCTGCTGGGGCAAATATCTCCTGTCAGCCTTAAACTTTGTGAGAATGGACTGCCTGGGGGTTGTGTGTTTTTTTGCTTATGGATGAGGGGAGTGTGCATTTGTATCCTGCCCAGTGGAGCTTTCCTAATATGGGAGCCATTCTATCATTGCATCTCTAGTCCTGAGGAATACAAGGAAAGCCAGGTGAGGCTGGACATGATCTGCCAGCCCGAGCGCTTGACTGTGAAATAGAAAAAGAGCGACAAAAAACACAAGAGGAATGCTAGACTTGTCAGTGACTGTTGACCTTGTTACTTTAGATATTGGTGTAAAGCGAACGCTGGCACGGCACGGAAAGCCATCAAGGGTGGAAAGTCATGGTCAGACAATGCACGGCAATAATAATGAAAGGATAAGTGGTTTTCATGGTCCAGCAGTGTGCGATTTAGATAAGTAATTTTATCAAAATGCCTCATCTGAGGCAAGGCTGATTTCCACCTCACAGTTTTAGTGTATTTGATGAACCCAGCATGTAGTATATTATTCCCATATTAAAAAAATCAGACTTTCACAATCGGAAAGTGTGTCAATTACAGTCTGATCTAATCAAAAAATAAGTTAGAGGCTACCTTTTTAATTTGGGTTGATAACCTTCTTGGAAGGATACACAGAGACAGAGCTCTTATCAGTCACATCTACTACACGCTTTCTCTGTAACTCAGAAGCCCTGGTGTCTTTGATGTGCTCAAAGAAATAGGTTTGTAATAAAGGAATTTCATGCTAATTTAAAATTACTCTTGTCCTGCAGTATATGAAGGTTATTTAGGGCTGAATGTGTTAGAAAGAAGAAAAAAAAAAGGACAATGTCAGTGTGCTGTGTGCTTTTCTGTAGATCTAGGTTAGCAACACACCCAGGCTCCAGCTGTGATAGTGCAGCCTAAGCATAAATGTGTCCTACCATTATTGCCGTTTTCTCCTGTCAGGACACATAGTTACTTAATAGCACTTGTATAAGATACAATAAAGTGCAGTGACAAGGCTTGAGGAATCTATCGAAAAAGTAGTGGGCGGTAATTATTTGGAAAAATGTGTGTGTCCTAATCTTATGTAATCTACGCTGCAGTGCTACACAGCAGTTCTCTTTATCCCTGGCTTTAGCAGGCCCATATCATGTTGTCAGAATCGCATGGAAACAGGGAATGGACTGCACTGCTCTAATCCCATTTTTGCATTTAATTACCCACCATTTCAGAATGCTCACTGCACCCTGGCTGCAGAACTGTTTGCAAAAACTAGGAAGTCGAATACCACTCAGCAGCACACTCTCCCCAAGGGAGAAGGGCTTGGCTGAGCAATTGTTCACCCTCCTCACATACATGTCACATTAGCATATCTGGCTGCCTGCACAGACATTAAATGCAGGTGAAGCACAACCAGGGTATTATCACTTTGTTTCTAACACAAAGACAGTGCGTGCGTGCTTTTCCCCTCACTTCATTTCCCGCAGACAACATCAGGCAGCATGCTTTGCATACTCATGTTTTTAATTGCCTGCTAGGATTCTGGATTCTGACCCATAATCTCTGTTCTCAGCTGCTTGTAAGCCATTTGTCTTTTGTGCTGTCTTTTATATAGATGTGTTGTTTTGCTCTTGCCCGTCAAACACTGTCTGCACAATGAACACAGGTGTTTATGTGCCAGAGTATCATGTTCATTTTCAGTGCTGAGTCAATGAAATTGAATGAGTGATGAATGAATAGTCTTAATGTTGTTGTGTGTTCATTCTGAAGCCATCTAACAGTCTTTCATCATGAGCACAAAACCACCAATAATCACAACATTACTCCAAAACAGCATTTGTATCCTGGGAAAATAAGTAATACACCTCAATGGAAAGTCATTTTCGTGGATATTTCTTTTATTGTAAGAATTTGCATGACTGTGCTGAAATCACAAAAGCTGCAAAATTACACTGAGAAGGGGAAAAAATACAGAAATGTTCAGTATATTGACTCAAAAAGGCAAATGGCTAATTTGACAGTAAACAAACAAAGAGACCAAGGATGGGGTTTGAATAACACATCAAAAGTGTGAGGAAGTAATAGGTGCATTACAGATAACAATTTCGCATCATACAACAATCCAATTACATAGCCAACAAAGTAAGAAACAGCTCTCAACTTGAGGCAATTATTAATTCAGGACATTTGAGGGAAGAAAATAAATGGGCTCTGTTTCCACACTGCATATGTAAACATCAACTAAAACCCATCCATGCCAAACAAAAAAAAAAAAAAGATTAGAGAAAAATCCTTCTTCTGCCTCCTTAAAAACCAACAGACATTCACAACGTTAGCAGTATGATTAGGCTATTTACAATTCACAGCAGTGGCAGTCAGAATATACCAACAATTGAAGCTGGGAACATCTAATTAGTGTTGACACCTCAAAACACACGGGCTGTGTGATAGCATGCTGATTACCACACCATCGACACAGTGCAGTCAGGCTTCTCTCCGCCTGCTGTGTTGCCTCACTTTGACACTTACCTGATAATGCGATGAGTCATTCATTCATTCATAGTGCCTGATAACACATGTAAACACCAGGCCACTGCTGCGCGCTTCTTCCTCCTCAGTCAGGTTTCACTCAGGTTAATCCACCAAGGGTTTTTGTTGTGAAGCTACAGGCTTGTAATAGGATCTGGGAGAGCATCTGGATGTGCAGTAACACCGGGAGCTGTTAACTTGTATGAAACAGGGCGTACCTCAGCAAATCGTCTTAATGGATAATGCTGGATGAAGAAAGGGATGACATTTTCTCGTAACGCATTTATTGAAAGTAAAATTAAATTGGACGTGTTGCTGTATTTGATATGATGTTAAAAGAAATTCCACCCTTGGATTTTTTTTCAAACAGGTATACATCAATCTGTGATGTTAAATGAAATCCAGGAGTTGCTGTGTTTTGTGATACTTTACAAATCCCAGAGAACACGGTGTATTCTGTATGTGGATATGGAGTGTCTTTATTGTAGGCAAGAGAAAGCATGAATAGAAAGAAAGCAAAAATATGATGTGCCATTCCTGGTTGTTTGAATTTTAAACATTGAAGTGGATATTGCTTTTCATACACTACCTATGAAAAGATTCAACAGGGGTTGTATTGCATTATAGACCTCTGAGGCTATTGTATGTTGGACAGGCCTGTCTATTCTTTATTTCTTCTCCTCTGCCTTCTCGTCCTCCTACTCCTCCTATTCCATCATCAGCATTCTCCTTCCTCCTTTCTCCTCCTTGTTCAGTGGGATAAAGAACACAGAATAAGGGATGATTTTAAACTGCATACAATGTGTTTTATCTCACAGTCCAAGTGAATGATTCTGTCACAGTTGTTGCACACTTGTCTGCAAAATATGTTCAAAAGTCAGTAAAAAGGGAATTGTACTAAAATGATGTATAATCCCCAGTCTGTCTGAACACGCGCAGAGCCATTTCTGCTCTTTGCCTGACTAAAAGATAAAGGAAAATGTAGTTCAGGGGAGAGGTTCCATCACACACCTACAGTTTTTCACTCTGTGCATATGATCTCATCCTGTGTGTATTCAGGAGGCTGTGTTGCTATGGATCCTTGCATAGCAATATGTGAAGGCCATCATGGTAAACATCTATTACTGCCTGCCCAGTCTCTCTCTCTCTCTCTCACTCTCTCTCACACACACACACACACACACACACACATCTTTTGTAAGTATGTAAAAATGTATTTATATGGCACTTTTCAAAACAAAAGTTACAAAGTGCTTAACAATAAAAGCATTAAGTTTCAAACTGGCAGGATAGAAAACACAAAAGCAACAAAATAGAATAGAATTTGTGGTTGACAGCATGTTTTATGTCATTTAAGTAGATTTTGTAACATAAGGACAATGTTCCAACATTGGCAAAATATTATTTTTAGATAATTGTTATAACCCGCTCATTAGCAATGGCTACACTGTCGATTTGCCAAATAAACAGATTATTTGAAATGTTTGCTTTTGTAATAATAAAACACCAACATAATATTCATTTAAATTCAAAGATAAGGTCTATATGCTTCGAAGCAAACTATCAATAATGGAATCTTCTGAATTGCTCTCCTTGAACTAAATTGTCCCCTTGTTTTTAGGAAAATGGGGAATTTCATTTCACATGGTTCATGCGGAGAAAACTTGAATTGGGCCAGTGGGTACCTCACATGTATGATTTGGGGAAAAACACAGAATAAAACACTACTATTTAGGGCTAAATAAATTGCACATTATTCAGACCAAAATAACATGCCTTTGTCAGCTTGAAAATGAGTATTGCTGGGAAACATATCCACAAAAACTAGTATTGCCATGGCAGCAGCCTTGCACACATGTGCCCCATCTTAAGTGAATAACCTAATTGATCACTGGTGCCTGTCCTTCAATATCCAGGCATAGATTGCTCACCTAGCTTTCAGCACAGCAACCTCTCCATCTGCCAGCCTGTGTACATTCTAAGGTATGCTAAGTTTATCAATTAGGCTCAGGTAAAAGTCTAGACGGGGTCAGTAAGGCCCTGCAACATACTGACATTAACAATATAATTATGCCTTAGATGGATAATGGCTTATTTACAAAACCCAGCCATTGGTGGGGTCACGTTCATTACAGATAAAGCAATTTGCTTTGATAGACCCTCAGAAGCTGCTTGTGCATGCAAATGGCAGCATTCATTAACATGTGACTGCTCTCTGCGTGGCAGAGAGAGGCTATTACCAGCAGACACGGGGTGCCATTACCAGACAGAAGAAAGTGAGATGGATAGACCTTTCTTTTCACACTATCCATGGTTGATTTTATTAATTTGGGTCCTTGCCTGTGGGGGTGGTGTGTTTTTCTAACAACCCCCTCCAAGTTGGTAATTGGCTGGGACATCTACTGCAGACAAGTTCTTCCGCTGGACTGTGATGTTTTGGACTCTGCAGCCAGTATAGGCGGGGTAATGGTGAGTGGTGTGTGATGGAGTGCTAGGAGTGCAAGCACACACAAGTCAGTGTCGTTGACAAGAGCTGAGATGGCCCCCCAGACTCAATGACTCATTAATCATGGAGCGTGCTGAAAGTGGGATGACAGGCAGCTAAGAGCGCACACATGCAGAATCAACAGCGTAATGACATGGATTCCACAGGAAAGACTTGCCCCTATGTGCTCTTGTTGATAGTGTAGAAGCTGAAGCGCAAGCAAGCTCACATGTACTTGATAACATCTGTGTCAGCCTCAGGTTGACATCCGTTTCAGGAAACATTCTCACTAATTATGGGATTGTGTTCACATGGCCTGGGTCTTAGTTATGTGACACTTTACTGTTTGTAGGTGTGGGACAAATAAGAAATACAGCAACATAGTCGGTATTCTCTTATTAATAAACCTGTACAAACGTAATACTGTAGTCAGATGAGGGTCAAAGTGCAGAGGAAACCGTAGACTTGGCTGAAATGTATATTGTTTTGCCAACAAGGACTTAGCGACAGTCACTGCATGGTGCAAAAAACAACAGAATATGATACGGAAATAGCGAATTCATAGAGCTATTTCAGTAATAACAGTCAGTTACACAATCATCTAGTCACATTAGATGTACTCAAGACCAAGTGAACAAGAGAAGAACAGTTGAAATCAGTTATTAGAAATGATCGCCTTTGGCTGTACCAACAGTACAGGAGTGAGTATCCATGAGCGGCTCCACTGACAGCTGCAGGATCAGGACCTTGGTCTGCGCCGCAGTGTGTAGTCCTGACATACATTTTCTTATAAAGCTCAAGCTAAAATATATCCTTCCTTTTCTACAAACATTTTTTCTCTGGAACTGCTCTGCCTTCTGGCAGTTCAACCTTTTGCCAGTTTATGGTTCTTTAATATTTGAATGATGGCAAAGATGTCATGTGTTAAAAATGTTCAGACTATATACAGTTTGTTACACTTTGGTTCATCTCAGTTGTCTTTATAAAGCTGTGTTCAAGCTGACATATTAGCATGCATCAAAAAATGCACCCTCTTCTTCTATTCCAATAACATCACTGCGCTGGCACAGTTAAGGTACACATATTTAAATCATAATACCATTATCTGTTGTCTATACAGTAGCTGTTGTCACACCTACAGTTTTTTCCATGCTGCAGCAGAAACATGTTTTTTTGTTTGTTGTTGGCTTGATACGGTTCACTCTTACCACTTATTAGTAAAACTAAATTTACAAACATTGCAAACAAACATCTCAGGATTCGCAAGTTGCTTGTTGTTTGTTACTCTGAGTCTTGGCAATCTGTCATCCTGCCAGGTTACAGGTTTTGTCGGCAGGGGTGTGTCACAACAAATCTGATTGCAGCCTCTGTAACTTCAGCTAAACGTGATGGAGTGTTTGCACTCCTTGCTGTAATTTACCTTCCCTGGTGTTCATACCAATTAAGAAGACATTAATCAAAACTATGTTTGACCTTTTTTTTTTGTTATGTTGTCTGTCCAGTCATGAGCAGGTGTCTGATATCTGAACATCTATCTTATAACCGTAATATTCTTAGTAAATTTATTTGGAAGAGGTGTTAAATTCACATTTTTAGCTATTGGTGTTTTTTTTCCTCCACTTAATTTAGTCACAACTTGTTTAAAAAAACATTCAACAAGAAATGAATGCAGTTGAGCTTGAAGACTTTGCTGAAATATGGGATTAGTTGTTTCATCATAAACTGCTCCATTGCACACCAGATAACACTGTTACTGCCCTTTCCCACTCTTTTATAAGTATCTCCCCATGCTGCATTCTATGGCAGAATATACTGTACTGTAAGACAGCATTCTCCAAGGACTGTGCAGGTGGGGAGCCAGACAGCTTTAGCTTTGCAGGCAGGGTGATAGAAGAGGCAGAGGAGGAGGGGTGTGTGTAAGTGTGTGTGAGCAAGAGGAAGGAAGGAAGTACTTAAGAGAAGATGAGAGACATGCTTGCATAGGAGGGGGTAGAAGAGACGGGTATATCCAGACAGGAAGACCAAAAATGGATTGGAGTAGAAGAACAAAGAGGCAAAGCCAGAGGTAATATATAAAGGTGGTCAGGGGGAAAAAATAATAATGGGGAAAATGTTGTATAATTTCAAGTAAGGTCGGTGAAGCAGTGGTTATATATAGCCCATCTATAGGTGGTGAGAGGAAGAAGAAAAAAGGAGAGACATGAGAGGGAAAAAGAGAGCAGAGAGAGTTCAGGGAGGCAGGTGAGACAGAAAAAAATATACCTGTTTTGGGGGAGATCACAGCGCCAGACCTTGTCACAGGCAGCCAGTGTGCAGATGTTACAATGTACAAAAGGTCCCAGTCGCCCATGATCTCGAACAGCTTGACTATGGCTGCCAGGACTCTCCATGGAGTGGTCAGGTGGGCGAGAGATAGATATAATAAGATGGGCTATTGTGTTTGGATGAGACTGCGGCGAGCCAGGGCACTAAAGGTCTAATGAGGCATCATGTTCCTACAATCACACATAAATACAATACAATGTGGCCACCTGCAGATATTGAACACCCTGTTGAAAATAATGGAGTGTAGAAACCTCTGCCCTCGGATATAAATAGCGATAGTATTAAAGTAATCTAAAAAACACTGACAGAGGTAAAAACTCCTTCCTTGTGTGTGTGTGTCTCAGTGGGTTTTGCGTGCATGTACAAACGTGTGTTATGAGCATAAGCAGAGTGGATTCACATCCTGCAGTATTGTAGTGTTGGCAAACCAAGCTGTTATTACAGCATTATGGGGTTTTGGATTCACATAACTCAAACCGTCTGTATTGTCAATTTGTTACCATTTGTGTGTAATATGGCCTGTGCCGCCAAGTGTGTTGTTGGTCATTGTTTCACAATCTGGCTTTTGCTCAGTTTTATTTTATTTTTTTATGTCAAGACAATTTCATTTATATCAAGGATACTTAGGTTACATTCAATATGGTGCATGTCTGCACATGATTTTATGGGGCAACACAGGCTTTTTGTGTGAATACGGTTAGTGTTTGTGCCCAAATCTGTTACGTTAAGTAACATACTGTATATCAGTGGTTAACAAGTTCATCCCGATGCATTCTATCTAAGTATCTTTTACACTGTGCAGTAAGCGTTTAGTTGGACATTTGCAGGTCAAAAAACATGAAGATGTCTGTTAAAACTGTGCAAAATTTGAGCAAAAAGTGAAAAAGAAAAGTGAGCATTTTTAGACATTTAGCTTACCTAGGTTTCAACAGCATGTCAGTGACTTTATTTCAACATGTAGTTCGAACCTGCTTCACGCTCAAATAAGTTAAAATGCAGTTGTAGTTATATGGCTATAAAATTGTTATATAAACCTACACATCATAAAAATGTTTCAACCAAATTTAGACTGTTTTAACTTGGATGTCTAGACCAGCAAATCGCCAAATTTAAAGGTCACCAGGTAAAAAAGAGCAATGACAGCAAATAAAATGGCTCTGCATCTGGGAAAGTGGGCCGTATGAATTCCTGATTCAGATAAAAAAGCTAAATAGTAAGTTTTTCCTTTTGTTCTGGGTTTGTGATCACAGCAAATGTATAATTACACGAAACATTCTTTAAAATGGGTGATGTAAAGTTCATCCTTCGCTATAGCTTTCAATGACAGTCTGATAAGAAAGTGTCAACCTAGGCCTGTTTATCACCAAGGATGTTATTGAGCAATGCACTCAATGTGCACACAAACACTCATGTACATGCCTAAGTATGTGGGCGATGTGATGCACATTCCTGCCAACTGCAGTGGGCAGTGATACATACATAGTGCATGTACGCGTGCCGTTAACATGCCAAGAAACATAGCAATGCACCAGCACAATGTGGGGAAGAAGGAAACGAAACTGAAACTTTAAATGAACAGTTTGATCTCTAGTTTTTGTACGAAACTCTTACAACATACTATACTGTACTGCTCTTGGCTGTAGGTGATCTGTCATGCAATGATGAGTCTGGCAACAGGGGATCAAAATATATATATATATATATTCTCCTCCCATACCTCTCATCATAACAGCACCGTTAAGATGCTACACGTCACAAAGTGTGTCCATAGGCTTTTTTCCATTTAAGTGCCTGGCGAGGAGTCACTGCTGGTATTTTCAATCTTGCAGCCATGAAGGCCCATGGGTATTTGAACACATTAGTGCTTTAGAGGGTAGCTCTAAGCTGTTACCATGCCACTGTGTTTGAACTCAGCAGAAGGAAGGTAATTCTTCATTACTGGATCCATATTCTTTATAGATACGATAATATTTCTGGACTGCACTGAGCTGTGATGACTTCAAAGAGATATGATGGAATGTAAGAGTCAGGTATAATACATTCAGAGGTAAAGGGTTTAATGTCAGAGCTGAGGATATAAAACACTATTGTGCATTGATGTCTATTAAAGACCTGCATCAATGTATTGTAGTTCTATCACTCAGGAACAGCCGTTAATGTTAAAGCCAGAGATTTATTCATTTATCTGATGTTCTTATCCAGAGTGACTTACAATCAGTGACTAGCTTGTCTGTACTTCCAGAGGAAAACTGCTGCAGGGCTCATAACTAAGAGCTTCTGCCCATAACGTTTTTTTTTTTTTTTCCCCACGTACACTGAAATATGACCATGTCTCTACCCGTTCCTACCCTTCCTTTCATACTTAACATTTTCCCAGACTTTCATAATGTTCACAAAATGGTCTGGCTATGCAAGTGTATATATATATATATAAAACTTACTACTACTACTACTACTACTACTATTATTATTATTATTATTATTATTATTATTATTATTATCATCATTATAGAACATAATTAATATATCTAGACCAGCTCCATTATGAAAAGTGCCCTGAGATAACTTCTGTTATGATTTGGTGCTATATAAATAAAGTTGAATTGATTGAATAAGTGCCTCCCTTGTCATCACAAGGCTAAGATAAAAAGAAAAGTCATACTATTTCCACTATTCACCCAAACAGCTACACAGGTCACCAAGTGTACCTCTACCAATTTGTACTAAATATGAATATAAGAGGACACACTACAGTACAGAGGCTGAGTGCATTGTTGTATATCCAGGTTTGCTGCCCTATATAAAGCTCCTCTGAAATGTTTACTCTGTTGGTGGATAAAATACAGTTTTTGTGTTTTCTTGGTTTGTTTGTTTGTTTCTCTGATGCGTTCACCCAACCATACGTACAGTATAGCAGTCACCACTGAACACCAGCTGTGAAATGTGGATGTCATATAGCACAGATGGCAAGGCATAGAATGCCTTGAATGTTGGCAGTAATAAATTAGTCTGTTCTTCATACATTTTAGCCAAGTGGAAGTGTGTCAATATTCCAAAAAAACCCACCAAAAAGATGAGAAAAATAGAAATATATATACTTATTTAGTGTGTCTCATATTTATCTACTGTGATCAGACATGAGCAGTCATATATTAGTTGGGATCACTATAGAGCTAACAACCACCAGTATGGAGGCCAGGGCTCAGTTTATTGTTTTGTTAGGCACATGATGGGGCTGTTTTATTTGCCCTTTGTGAGTCTGCTGCCAACATGATTATTCTCTAATAGGTTGTAATCGGTTTTAACAGGTATTAAAATGATTTTAATGAATTTGAGAGGGTTTTAAACATATTTCAAGAGGTTTCACCAGAGTTTCAGGTGATACAACATGACCAAGAGTATGTGGACAACCAAACATTAAGCACATTTGGGATTCTTGAACAGCTCATTTCAAAACCATGGGCATTAATCTGCTGCCATAATAGCCTCCAGTCTTCTAGGAAGGCTTTTCACAAGATTTTGGAACCTAGCTGCAGGGACTTGCTCCTATTCAGCCACAAGAGCATTACTGAGGTTGGGCACTGATGTTGGGTGATAAGGCCTGGCTCACAGTCAGTCAGTTCATCTCAAAGGTGTTGGATGGGGTTGGGGTAAGGGCTCTGAGCAGGCCGGTTAAACTCTTTCACACCAAACTGGGAAAGCTGGAAGTATACTATTGCCAAAATGATCATTGTATGGTGTAGTGTCAATATTTCCCTTCAGTGGAAATAAGGAGCCGAGCACAAACCATGAAAACAGCCCCAAACCAAAAGTACACAACAGTATGTAAACAGTGGTGTTCAATTACTTTTGGCAATTACGCATGTGCTAAATGTGGGTTGACAGAGCTGTAGATATAGGGCGACACAGCCTCATATTTTCTACATTTTATATTATAATTGTTTTCATGTTGGCATCATCATTGAATATCTAAAAAAAAAGATTTTTGTTCACATACTTGTCACACAAACATTTCTTTTTATCTTCATGTAGCTCACACCGGCTTCATTCTGCTCTCTGTGATGAATACAGCAAATTTCTGTTGTACAGATTCATTTCAGCTTTTAAAAAAAGGTGGATAAACTCCTCCACAAACTGGGTTTAGGTGTGTATATGAGCCAGCATTTCCCTGGTGGTGATATTGAACATCTTTTTTTTTCCTCCACTGAATGGTACTGATGAAGGCTGAACAGCCAAAACAGGTTCACTCTAAGTGCTACACAGATGTGGCTCAATCATATTTTCAGACTTTTGATCTGGTATTTCAGTTTTTACACATATTCATACCCATTCAGTTTTGTCTCTCTTTGGTCTGTGCATAGAGCTGAATGCACTGCCTCGGTGCACGCATTTCATGGCACTCGACGAGAGATTAGTTTCTCAGACATGTAGAATTGAGAAGGATTCTGAGTGAGAGGCCTCCATCCTGCAGTAGAGGTATCATGCAGCAGAAGAAATAGCTTAGCTTCCTAATGAAGTAATCAGACCAGGGACGATGTTTATCACTGCAGCAATCACACAGTCTGAAATCCACTGAAAGACAGCCAGATGAATTACACGAAACACCCAAGCATATCAACAGCATTTAGATTTACTTTATCTGGCAGCTTTTTACCAGTCCAGGATGTCTCACTGCTTCGTCTCGTAGCTTCTTTTTCATAATATGCTTGCTTTACTATGCAGATTGCTACCAACTCCGCTGTGTAGGGTCAGAATTTGACAACTGGTTATTTTCTGATGGTGCAAAGTAGGCCTTGAATTTTACTCTGTAAAGAGGTATACATTTCCTATGCAGGTGGAAGGTTTCTTTCTTAACAATAACACAATGTATGCTAAGTAACAATATACAGCTAAAATTACTACACACATATCATATTAGCATTTTGATTTGTTTTCATCAAAATTTGCACTTATACCAAAACAGGTTTCGATTGAATTGCACTCATTTACAAATCACGGGATGTGTGTGTAAAGTTGTTCACGTCCTGTGTGTCAAAACTATTTTAAGTTTATGTAACAAAATCCAAGCCCTAAAAGGTGCAGCTAAAAGCTTTTGGAGCTTTCTACCACATTTCATGATCTTCATTTAACGAATGGAACTGCGGTCATGTGGTAAGAGGTGGTCGTAATTGGGGGGGAAAGATCGTAACCCTTGTCTCTGTTCAAAGATGGTCTCCTGGCATTTGGTTGTGGATGGCCTCCTTGATCTTTCTCCACTATGATGTTGACAGCTGACGTCTGTTTCCAGTGTTCATTCAGTCCAGCGTTCTTGCCGTTTCCCAGATGTTGTTTCCCACAGCTGTAACATGTGATTTCTGACTTGGGGGCTCTTGTCTTTAGGGTGTACAAGTGGAGACTTGAAGACTGGCTGTAGATGTTCCAACAGCCCAGCCATGTAAGGGAGTTGAACTGGGATGTTCCTGGTGGTCTCCATTGAGTCCATCCTGGTCTCCTGGGGGCACTGTGCCCCCCTGGACACCCTGCACTTTCCTGTCTCTGTGTTGGAGGGTCTTCACTACTCACTGATTTTGTTTTTATGCTGTAAGTGGTGGTTAATAATTAAAACTGAGATATTGATTTGTGTGAGTGTGCTCCCTGTACACTGTGGTCTTAATGCTCCCATGCATCAAGCTTCACACGAACACAGGTCAAGGAACTGTTGGCTGAACGTGTCATCCACGTGTTGGTACAAGATTTCACGTAGGGTACAACCGAATAAAGCGGGCAACTGCTCAGGGGCCCGAAGACTTCAGGCTTGCTGTGGTATGTGACAAGTACTTTGTAGTGACTACAAATGTCTTAGTTTATACTGTGTGTACCACTGAAACACATTAAGTAAAATGATAGGGGCCTTAAGGCGACACCTGCAATATTACCTTATCTTGATATTTATTGTCTTTTTATGGTGCATTTTATTAAATACATTTGTACTTAAGTAATGAAATTAGCACTAAGTAATTTCTAACTAGTACATACACAATGCACAGACAGAAACAGGAGCAGGTGTGGAGGAGGACGATTTTGCCCGGGGTCATTAATTTGCCCTGGTTGCAGCTTTGAGCTTAGATTTTTTTGTTCTATATATTGTCCCCAAAGGTTAAGAATGAACTTTAATGCTTATATTTTCATTTTGCTGCAAACCTTACCGTGTTTAATGAAAGTAGAGCCAACCCTCCAAACTGTCAGCATTCACATGAGAAGACTCAAAAGCTAAATGGTCACAGTGAAGCAGTTTTATTGTTTGATATTCTCTCCAAAAAAAAAAAAGAAAAAAAGACTCTGGATGCTCTCATCATCAAATGGCTACTTGTTCCTTTTGTCCTTTTTTGTTGTTGTTCTTGTTTTGGTTGCAAATATTGCCATCACTGAGGGAATACAATACAGCGGGAATGGTAATAAAGTGTTGTGTAGCAGGGTTTCATTTATTTGTTTATTCTTTCTCAAGCATCATATTAAATAAACGTCCCTTGGAGATTTGCCTAGTCAGCTGGGACATGACTGTGCTATGAGGCAGCCACCGTGCAGGCTCCACATATTAGCTTTTGAGTAACTGGGACAAGATTCAACACTGCCATATGATTTCAATATGTCATCCACACATGTGGGTCACAAACATTTCCCCAGAGCCTTGGAATTTGAGTGTGGAGAACCAATTGTGTTCCTTACACAACACACATGATAATGAAAATGATCTTGCCCAGTTCTCCACAGGGAAATCTCCTCGCATTAGAAAGCAATTCTCTGTCCATGCCTGTTTGTTTTTTATTCCTTTTTTTTGGTCTAGTTTCTTTCTTTCATTTTAGTTTTTGCAAAATATTCTAAGAAATATTCTAACACTTGAAGCTGATGTGAGAGTATTGTTTGTGTGATGTTCCCATGACAGATGCCTCAGGCAAAAAGAAAAAGCCTTCTGAAAAATTCCTCAAATCAGTTTTGTAAACAATTTCGGAAAGCTCAACAACCATTCCCATTTCTACCTGTTTGATGTTCCTTCTTAATTTTTGTTATGCTTTTCATCTCGTGAGGTTCTTGCTCATTTTGAAGCAGTAAGAATCTATTTAGCTCAAAGACGAAGCGTGTGCCACAGGAAGCATGGACAGCAGTGGCAAAAGCACATCCCTAGGTTTTTTTTTTTCCCCTGGTCTTTTTATCTCCAGATCGAGAATATTACAGGATAATCACGAGATCCCCACATGATTATACATAATCATGAGATTGCCAACAGCGCTGAACACGGGTCCTTTGCATTACCTATGACATGTTGTTGTTTCTCCCAGCAGGTTTTCACACATCACTCTGCATGTCCCTGCTACCCTTCTCAACTCTACGTCACCGCAGTGCAAACATTGCTTAGGGGGATCTGTCACCCAAAGGAACTCTTCCATGCTTTTTTATGTCAAATTCTGCTATGGATGTTGTCCTTTTATTAAATACTGTATTGTTGGCCAACCAGTGTTATTACATGGAGGTTAAACCAGTAATAAAAATGAGCTGTGCCTCAATTTCACACTACTATACAGTGAAAATATACTGGTTTTATGTTGGTACACAAGGAAGCAATGTACTTTGTTAACATTTTGTACTGACAGGAAATGACAATATGTGCCCTTGCTTTGGAAAACTCCAAATTCCAAAAATGTCATGTTTTTTCCTTAAGAATTTCTTGGACTTTTCACCACCATCCTATTTTTTATTTTTTATTTCTTGCAGCCGGAAGTAGCACCTCTGGTGTTTCTGTGCAGCATTTCATTGTGGCACAAAAGGCCTTTTCACAGCACACATTTTTGACATGTAGCAGGAAAAGCTCAGGTGTAATTAATACCATTAATGATGATTGCATAGTATTTTAGGTATTCCAGTGCCCAACTGTTGTGCCTCCCTACTCACTGACATGGCGTACAGGGACACAGTGGAGAAATCATTAACTTGATCACTTCCACCTGTATTTTTCCTGCTATGACAAGTCAAAATGTCTGCTGTGAACTTAGCCTTTATTGTACATCAACAGCCCACTCGAATCAAATTCCCTCATGTATATTTCTTTTATTGATTCCCAATTTCAAGTTAGAAATTTTATCTTGTGACCCCTGGAGGGGCCCGACCCATAGGGAACCACTGGACTAAACTGCATAACTGTATACAAAGTATGTAAAACTAGCTCCACCTCGACCATCTACAACAGTAAGATGCTGCTTACACATTAATGTATCAATACTAACAATCTAATAATGTAATCTATAATAACGTATCAGTCAAAGGGGGAGATTTTCTGCAAAACAAGTACTTTTAGCTGACAATACTTATGTAGGGTTCTAAATGCAGGACTTTTACTTGTAATGGAGTAGTTTTACATTGTGGTATTGGTACTTTTACTCAAGTGAAGGATCTGAGTACTTCTTACACCACTGCGGGAATGTAGCATTAAGGTAGAAACACTCCAAATACACTCAGGGCTCCAGTAACTGCCAAGACCTCCCACACAGCTGCGAGTTGGCGGAAAATTATTTTTGTCAGTCCAAATGCAGTTTACTGTTGCTTCCGCTGTTGTTGCTGATCAGGTTCACAAACACAGTAGATCAGTGTAGGAGCTGCATCTGAATGGAGTTTTATGTGCGACGTACAATATTATGTTGGAATTTATGATTATTGTTCTGTATTCTCTTTAATAGACTTTGTTTCATTTATGTTTTAGTTGCAACTGCTCCCCTCTGTGGTCAGTAACGGTAGTGCTGTAATTCCAGGATCGACAATGCACTGTCACTCACTCTTGGTTTACACGTAGCAGTGTCTAGAGCTCCTGATTTGGTTGTCGACGATCCTTGTTTACAACGTTTACAAGAGCAATGGCTGTAAGTTGTTTTTTACTCATACATGTCATAGATGCTTACTGATGTGTTACTGAAGTGTTATGATTGTGTATGTTCTCAGAATAATCTGTTTGTTTAGATTGTTAGCATAGTTAACGTCATATTTCAGAAGAAGACTGTTAATTTATCTTATGCAGCTATATTTCTTATAGAGTAACTGGATGAATATTCTGTAAGGAATGCAGTTTGTGATTTGTGTATTTTATTTCTTTTGCAGTTTTACTCAAATTCATTATAGAGCCAATACGTCTGCATCTACTCTGTACAACAGAAATAAATGGTGGAAAATGCTCTTAATGGATGGAGTTTAGCTTGCTGTCTGACTTTGTACATCATTAAACACGTAAGGAAGACAGTATAATTATTTTCAATAAATATTTACCTAATCTCAGCAACCTTGCTGATGTTTCCTGCCCCTTTCAGGTCACATTTCCTTTATTTATTTATTTGTGATATCCGGCCTTCTCACAGCCAGACATCCCGTAATATTGTTTGCAAGGGATTTGCCACTCCTCCATAGAAAATTAATAGGAGCTGATGGCTCCACCCAGCTCAAAGCAAAAGTTCCCACCCATAATGACAGTCTGCAGGACTCAGGAGTCTGCTGGTTTATATTGCAGCTATCTTATCAGTGACTGATTGGCACCAGGTGAAGACAATTAACTGTTAACTAGCTGCAGCATAGAAAAGCAGCACCAGGAGCTCAACTGAAAACCACTTCTCTAACTGCTGTTTCACAAGCTGTTACACCTTCCAACAACAAACAGTCTTTTAAATTGTTTTGATGTGAGAAAGCTCATATTTCAACACATCTTTAAAAAAGGAATCTTGACTTAAAATAAGGAATTAGACATATAATCAAGTTCATTCTTTTACCAACCCATGTTGTTTTAACAAGAACACTTAATGCTGCTAAAAGAGAAAATGTTCCATTGACATACAACATTACAGTGCACTGTATTACTTGACTATCATCATCAATAATTGCTATCACAAGCATCAGTTTGAGAAAACTCAACGTTTTTGTCTCTTATGAAGTCAAATCAATGTGGTTTATATATTCTGTCCCTCATTCAACTGAATGTCAGAAACATTCATCAGTGTCTCCCCGAAGACCTCATTATCCTCTTAATTTCCAATTATTTCAAAGACAAATGAGTGCACCTGGCATCCAAGCAAACCTGTCAATGATGAACACAGGAGACTGTGCCATTCTCACTTCTCTCACTGGAGATAAATGGGCTGATGATCAAACCTTTTTTTTATTTTTATTTTTTCATATTCCAACTAGGCTACAATTCAAGTAGGACTTCATTCTCGTAGCAGCCATTTTCCTTTCATTTACATTAACGAGAAGGGTTCCATGCTATCTGCCATGTGCTGCCATGCAGCTCATTTGTGGCTGACATTGAAAGAGGATCTCCCCAGCATTTTCTAACATGTGTACAGGCATCCTTGTGGCTTGGCTGGTTGGGAATATTATTATACTGCCTTCAGCTTTGACCTGGGACTTCTTCTATTAGTTAACACCCTCCAGATATACAGTAAACACTTTAAAGAATTTGTTATGAGTTAAACCAATGCAGTTCTGTAGCAAAGTAGACTCCTGTACATGTAGGTCTTGGATAAAGAGTAGATAAGAGCTGGGGAATATACTGCAGTTTAAATCTGAGAGATTGATTGTTTCTAATTTCTCCACCAAGACATATTCTCCCATGCTGCCTATGATACAATACGTTTGCATCAAAGCTGTGCCTCAAATGAGTTAGCAGGTCAATATGAAAGTTTAACACCAAACACCAAATGACTGAATTTGAAGTCACTGTTTTTTAGGGGGAGAAAAGTTGCAGACATTTTTCTGTTATTGTGCAATTAATTGTGGTAAACTCTCAAAATTGCTAGTCAAAGAATATTAGTGAGAGTAAAAATGATCTTAGGATCTCACAAAACAGAAGCCAACCCAGAAGTTGAACATGCTTGTGTAATGTTGACTTTTATTTGACTTGCTTTTAAAATTTGTTCTGAATTGGACTATTCTTATGTTGAAAACTGAAGTGATTGATAAAATTAGCAAGCATTCTACCAGTTTAACCATTTACTTTAAAAAGTGCAGGGTTGGGTTCTTAAAAAAAATATTGATGGAATTCTTGCAAATGCAAGATAGCGAGTTCCTGGAGAGACTGCCTAAACTTACAACATTTAATGTTGTGAGATCCAATGTCTATGAGTCTAATTTTCCTTAGATGAAGCTCTGATTTGCTCAGTTGGGACACTATTCATATTTGATTAAGTTTTGATATGTTGCCGCCTGTGGGGCAAAGGAGTATGGAGCCCAGCAGGTATTGAGGGTAAACTTTTTGATCATGCCTGCGCACAAATTAGTAATTCATTCCTTCAAATCAATAATTCCTGGCTGAACCCCAGACTTCAAAATGTCTTTTAGAAACCCAGGAGTGATGTCACAGATTACCTACTGCATGAATTATTTTTTTGCATGATTTACTGCGTACATTATTTATTTAGTATGTCACATTAAAATTTTACCTGGTGTAGCTTTTAAGGAATTTTAAGGAGTGGGTTAGAGATGACACATGTACTTGTGGGTATCAAGTGGGAACCTCCCATCACAGATGTTTAATTGAATTGAGCCTGTGAACACGGATCACACCACAACACACTCCTACTGTGCTGACAGTGCACCGGCTGACATTAAGCCCACAAGAGGCCAAAGTTATCAAGTTAAAAACACACCTCATTTGAAAGCAGTGCAGTAAAGCATGGTTCTACCTACTGAGCAAAGGGAATGATGTTCTAATACATTAGTGGTTCGATGTGTGCAGTACACGTGGCTTACTTCACGCTTAATCATTTAAGCTGTTGTGACTTCCGACTGTCAGAACAGTGGGGAGTACCAGAGCACCTAGATGAATTGTTAATGTTCGTAATGCATCTGCAGTAATCATTTGTTTAGTTCATGGGGATGATGACAGTCAGAAGGTATCACCACGCTCTCTTTAGTGAAGAGCTGTGAAAATTGCTTGCAGCTGCCATCACTCATGCATTTGAAGTTTTTGCATCTAACGTGCCCTTTCAGAAGATGATGAACTCATGGAGTAACTCAAGAACAATATTTGTACTATAGAGCAGGTGATCTGATTAGATTTTGGAGCATCTCGATGCCAAATGCACAGAAAAAGGGGGAAAATCTGATCATACGTAAATTTTTGATGCTTCATTATGTAATATAGATTATACTGCCCATGTTTTTATGAGAAGATGAACACAGCGGGGACCACAACAGCAAATCTACAACAGCAATTGCATCCAAGAACAAGCCAAATGAACAGAGCACATCATACTTTACTGGTAGTAAAACAAGACATTCAAAAGACAATTTGCAAACTGCATACTCAATAGGAGAGCAGCAGCTTCCAAACTACACCTTGAATGATAAAACACTACAAAACGTCACTGCTGTAGATGAATCTAAGTTTGCAATTTTAATTGGAGAGCTTATGAGAGGACACGTCCACATCAGGGACTAATTAGTGCATTAAACCCTAATGTTGGTGGAAAGATTCAAGTATCAGAATGTTTTTCCTATTTAAGTTCAATGGAATCAGTCCTCACTCCAGAGATAATTGCCCCTTCATTCTGCAGTCACCAATCATCCCCTGAGGTGTACAGATGTGTGAGATTTATCCTCCAGTAATATAGTGACTGCAGACTTGCACCGAAGCCATGCCAGATGTAATGAGAGTCTAAGGAAGAGTAAGGAGTACTGACTTGCATAGCTTTCTTGTTGGACATATTTGGGAACCTTTGAAAAGGGACCAGATCAAGGCAACATGTAATATTAATGGTGCCCAGGTGGAGAGTAAAACACTCCACTGCCACAGTGACCTGGGTTCAATCCCCAGCTATGGTGCTTTGAGCTTAGTGCTCCGTTGAAACAGACTGGCAGTGTTTATGGTGTGAAGATCCTTGTTGGAGCATTAGCAAATCTCCCTGGATTGGCAGAAACATGAACCTTTGAACATGTTATACCCTCATGGTGAAAAGTTTGCGTCCTCAGGTTAGACTTAATGTGTATTGGAGGAGGTAAGTCGAAAGTTGAAAGGCGCATTCAGACTGAACATGAAGCAAATTTTAGAGGCAGTGCAAATGCATGGAGAGTCAATGCAAAGACGTTAGTGGATGCAGACAACTCAAGATACCCTGTGGAGTTTTTCACCACTGGTAGCGCTATAAAGCAACGTTTTTATGTGGGTCCACATTTTGTATCTTGTGCATGAGCTGATGATTTCATGCTCTTCCACTTATTGAAGGTTGGTGGCGGTAAAGCACCAAGGAGCCAGCCAGCAAAGGTAAGGATGAAGAAGACTGCTAGCTAGCAAGCCTGAATATGGCTTGGCAAATGTTTTATGAAGCAACAATCCCATTCAACATGTTTCAGGCCTCAAGGAAGCACATGGCCAGAAACATTGAATGTAAACATAGGTTTTTGGGGTTTTTTTTATAAGAAAGCTCAGAAGTTTTTTTTAAGATTAAGGTTAAGGTTACCCTTAAGGCAAGACGTTTCCACACAAGCTGAAAATGTTCCAACTTTAGCAAACAATGTTGCTCTAATTATGATCTTGATGAGTCTGATTCCTGAACATTATGGAGACAATAAGAAAGATAAAGGGTCTGGAGGATAATTAAAGAACTAATGTTCTGGTAGGTTTTGAGATCAGGCAGAGGTTAAGCTTTCACACAAAAACACACATGTATGTCCATAATTAGCTAGCCACAGCTAACATTCGTACAGTCAATACATTGCCTGTTTGGGGCGAACAGCAAAAACTCTCCACAGGACAAATTTGCATGAACATCATACAGTATAGTATATCACTTGCACAGCTGGTTATCTTTAATACTGTATATATTGGTGATTTGGTGGTAAATTAGCCAGACCAAATGTCAATACATACAAAATTGGTGAGAAAGGATTTCCACCATTCATTTAACTTGTGTTAAAAATGAATCGCTCCTCTGGAAGCAAATGCAATTATCTAAGTCTAGCTAACACACTGACTGAATTACATTTTAAGACAGAGAATTTTCTGTTCATTCCATGTGCATTAAGCAGCACATGAATCCGTCTCATATTCATGAAGAGGTTTCGATTTCATGATGTAGCTTTATATTAGTCACACGCTGGTGAAGAAAGTCGGCAGCAGCCTGTCCCCACTCCTCCCCTGCATAACTTTTCAACGCTATGTAGGTCAGCTGTCTCACTGATGGTGCTGTTTTGAACAATGATCTTTAAATTCTTCATTGTTTATTATCTCACGTCCCTGGAAATTATGTATTACCGCTAATCAACAAATGTACAGCATTATTTCCCCTTTTCCCTGAAAGCAATGAAGGCATGTAAAAGCTCCAACAATCACAATTATGTAATTGTACTTTCTAAATAGACTCATTTTCAAAGCCTGAGTTCATAGGCATACAGTTTTATGACCTCAAAACCATCATTAACATCAGTGAAAAAAGATGTGACACTGATAAGTCACTTTGCATCTTAAAGTTGAAAGTCCAACTTTTTTAACAGCAAACAAACCTCTGCAGCTTCCCAAACTTTGGGGTAAAACAACTTTAATGATCGCGAGCTTGAATTTGAAAGGATTTTTAGTCTCTTTGATCTTTTATTTCCAATTCACCTTCACATACTCCAGAGTCATGAACATTTATAATATGCAAAGCCCTCCTCCATTAAATCATACTCTATGTGAAAGCTTCAAACCTTCTTAGAAGCCTCTGACCTCAAAAGTAGCACCGGCTGGCTCTGCTGGCCCTGAGGTCTTAGCTTACACAACCCACTGAAAAATAAAAAGTGAAAAAATCCCCCCCCCACCACACACACATACACACACACACACACACACACACACACACCTTACCTCTCAGGCAGTCAGATATACAAACATAAATGCACATCCATCCTTGACCTGATATGCAAAGTCCAATTAAAGCTGTTTTGGTATGCAAACATGCTCTGTAAACAAAGTCTACTGTATGATGCATGGCTGCTCTTCCAAAAGATATGAGGGTGTTATGGGTGAAGGAGGCAATAAAGTATCATGTGAACCATCACCGCTTGCAATAGGACTAGTATTTTCTTAGATAATCCATTCTGCTGCTTTTGACAAAAGATAAAACCTGTGGGAGCTATTTCCCCAACACATATCCTCATACGGCTTGTGAGATATTACCCTTGCCTTATCTTGGAAACATATGGGCAGAGCTTTGATAAATTGTGGCTCTATAAGGAAGAAATCTTTATTCAGGGAGTGACGGTTTAATCCATGTAAACCTCTCTCGGTGTCTAACACTTATCTCACCATTCATTTTCTGTACAAAAGCGCAATTTGGCACTCCTCTGGAAACTTTACACCACTTTTTAATTAATTTACATTTGAGTTCATTCCTCAGCTAAAACTTGTTCTGTAAGTGTCATGTATGCTTAATTACCTAACAAGTAACTAATTGCCTCAAGATTAGTTTTTCCAGTCATGGATGAAAAATCCCCCCCTCTTAAAAAGCTTTATTCTCCACAAGATTTATCTCCTACACAAATTGCATGCCTGTGGATGTGATAAGAACATGCTGTGTACAATAGAATGGCACCGCATCGGCTGATTATGTTGATTTCATGTCATTAGTCTGGCAAGGAGATACTACAGTGTAGTGTTCAGACCACGGTATCCATTAGGGGTCAAATTCAGTGCTTTCAAATCGAGTAGGATCCTTAATTACACATAGACTGGCTAATCATGCAACTAAATCATTTAGAGGTAGCAAATGATTTTCCTGCTCCAGGGCTGTTCATTGACTTGAACATCATCAACTGTACAAGAGTCAGTTTGTGTTAGGGTTTTGAAATTATGAGCTACAATGTCATTATTGCTGTTGGATACTTGTGGATGGATTTGTCAAATATAAAAATCTGTGTATGCTGTAATGCAAAAAAAAAAAAAATACAGAAACTGTTTTTTGTACAAGAAGAAAATTAGCACTGATAGTACTGATTATTTCAATTATTGATTGATCTGTTGATTACGTTTCTTGTTTCAATAAAATCTCAGAAAATAGTGAGAAATGCCAATAACAAGTCCCCCAAAACTGAAGAACCCAAACATATTCAGTTTGATATGATACAAAATAGAGCAACAGAGCAGCAAATCCTCACAGTTGAGAAGCTTGAACCAGAGAGTATTTGGCATTTTTGCTTAACAGATAGCTTGAATTATTAATTGATGATCAAAATTGTTTCTTTGAACTAATCAATTTATTAACAAATAATTTCTGCACTAGAACAAATTAAAGCAGGTGCTCTTGATTTGATTTGACATTGAGACTGATTAAAAAAGAAAAAAATACGGTGGATCCTACACTACCCATGATGCATTTTGAAAGTCTTTTCTTCTTTTAAAGCTTATTTTGCTATTAAGACCAGTATACTAAGTTTTTAGGCACCTGAAAGGCTCCCTCAGGAATCCTTTAACAAAAACATGACAGTGCTTTTTCACAAAAATGGAATAATTATAGGTCTGTATTTTCTATCTTACAGACAATTTTACAATTTGGAGCACTCTCCTACTGTATGAAGGCAGCACTCCATATTCCAGAGCAAGCCTCCCCTTTTTCCAAAACTACCTTTAAACATTTCCAGTTCTCACTTGTTTACAAACAGAGCCCTCCGGGGCAGGTACTGGTATATTTGTTGCCTGAGGAAAGAAATTTTGACACTTTAGGAGCCTGGGAGTCATCAGAAAGTTTCAGTTTTGTGGGCTATGTTTCCCTTGGCAACCACACCAAGAGAGAATGATTTTGTGAAGAACAGGAAAAAATAATGGATAAAAGGAAGGAGAATGATGAATTCTGAGAGTCTGACTGTCTGCTGCTGCGTCCATCTGATAATCACACACAATTCATGCACTTTAAAAATGCAAATACACAATGCCTCAAATAGAAACATAAGCAAAGAAATTGCTACTGAATGTATTGTACGCTTGCCTTTGGCTACCTTATATGAACTTTGCTGTGGGCCAGCCCTCGGGCTACTCACAAATGTTGGACGAGGTTCTACGCTTGTCTCCTTGTTTCAATCCAATTGTGAAAAAGACATAAAATATAGTCATTCTGTGAGCAGAGGGAAATAATGAGCAAGAAAAAGAGGAAGAAGAATGAGACGGAGGATTGTTATGGAGAGAAGAGAGTCGTAATGTCACGAGGTACGATATTCATTATCCTCCGTTCATCTTTCTTAAGACCATCGTCAGCGTTTCTGAAGCAACCAACACTGATAGAGAGCATGACAGGACAGAAGAGTCAGGGCTGGGTGGAGATAATTAATCAGCATGTACAAGTGATACAATTTCTGTAAGTTAGTGCTGATGTTAGTGCCCAAGCACTTTTTGTTTCCTGTGATTATTACACAGAGAACTGGAGAGTTTTGTTGCAAAATGAGACATTCACCATTTGTGGCAGCTATTGAACTTTCAAGACATGATCCTGTTTTACAAAATGCTTGAAAGCACAAAATGGAAGCAAATCGTACCTCTTGGAGGTGAGCTGGCTACTTTAACTCCCCACTTTGAAGTTTAGTTTTCTTGTCTCTTAGACATATTACGTAATAAATGTGTGATTATTCTGTGTTCCCTAATGGATGTAAGGGATGGTGAAGTTCCTTCCATTTAATGTCGTATACAGTATCATAAAGATCTCACTTTATGGTACTTTTGAATGGGTCATCTCAGACAAGATTTCTTTTAGAGAAGGCAAGACTTCACTATCACACGGACAAGAAATCATGTAAATTAAAATGTGACAATGAATGTTCATGTTCTACTTGGCAGGTACCAAAGAATTAAGACTCTTCTGAAACAAATCGTAGTGATGAAACTGCAGAATATCACTTGACTCTGCAGTTCCCCTCAGCTCTAGAGAGCTTTATAACATCTTACAGCTTATTGTTTTGGTATTATGGCCTGCATCTTTGCTATTTTGGCTCATTGTCGTTGTCATTTCAGGCAACAGTTTTTAGTGTAAAAGCTCTAAAAACCCACTGTATGCTGGGTGCACACTCTCTTGCCCTTATGTATGACCCAAATTAACACATAATATTAGTGCTTTGCAGTATAGACGTGATACTAATTTTGTAGTATACTGCTGTGGCAGTTTGTACACAAGAAATGATCGAAGAGATGCGTGTCAATCAAACTAGTGACAACAGCATACTTAAAAAACAAGCAAGATTTGTATGCATACTGAGTATACTCTCTTCACCAGTGTCAACACTTTACAGAGTGCATACCCATATCTCCCTGAGCGTTCTCCCAATGCAAAAAGCGCCATGCACAAACAAAGTAATGAACCGATGCTCCTATAGAAGGGCTCACAAACACCTCATAAATTGGAAAGTTGGCCATGAGGAGATCCTGGGGAAACATTGGGACACCAAGGTTGCTTCTTTTTTTTTTTTTTGGTTCTGTTGCTCTAGAAAATCAGTCTTCTGTATTTGTGGGGAAGCAAAATGTTTTACACCTTGATGGGATCACAGGTTTAAGCATTAGCTAAAAGATTTTGGCTTTGGGAAAAAGTCAGTCGCATTTATTGTTCACTTTGGATTCTATTAATTACATTTATCTTAAATGAGAAGTATAATGCTGTATATATTAAAGATGCTAGTTGTGATAACATTATCCACAGTTGTATTTTATAAAAGTCCTTCTGTATTACCTTACCTCTCTGGAAAAATGAACATATATTCCCACGTTTGGCTGATTTCAGTGAGTGATTCACCGATAATGGGCAGTATGGAATAAATTATACAAAATTGTAAGCTCATTTGACTGAAGGTTTCATTATTGTGCATATGGCCGGCTCAGCATCATCCTCTGAGTGGTGAATCATGAACACCTTTGGTAATGCCTCCCACCATGATAATCTTAACTGCATGCTGTACTGTACATCCATTCTTGGAGGAAGAAGACAAATGTACAATTTTTTTCACATATCCACTCATATGGATTTCAGGACTTTTATTGAGCAATAAAAAATATACACCAAGGAAAATATCATTTTCCTTTTTCCCCATATTGTTGTTCTTTCATCTCAAAATCTGATTTAATACTTCCAGATGAACGACCCATGATCCAAAGCAACAAAATGAAAAAAGGAAAAAAAAAAAAAAATTAGAGCAGTCTTTTTAGTTCAACAGTAGAAGTTGAAAACCACTGGGACAGTTCAAAGCATCTCGGTTTGCTTATATTGTTCACTGAAATTTTGAAAAACGGATTTCAAACAGATTTGGCTTGAACAGGAGTGAAATCACAGACTAGGTCGTCACATCTGAATCTGCCTCTCCGTAGAGTTCTGCCAGTTTCTGGAACTCAGGCCCCCAGTCGTCCAGGTAGTTATAATCCTGCTCTGATTGCGTGCCGGGAGAGTCTAAAGGGCTGATGGATCCTGTGGGTGATCCCTGGCCCTCGTAAGCGTAGGTCTGGAGGGAGTCGTAGGGCGGCACGCTGGTGTCCATGTCGGCCTCCACCAGTCTCTGCTTGATGAACTCGTGCACATCCACCTCATCCAGCTCCACCGACGGGCTCCGGCAGCTGCGGGGCGGGCCACAGTGTTGCCTCGCCTCTGGGCGAACGTCCCGTCGGAACTTGAGCTCTTCGGCGGCAGCTGGGTTACGAAGGGCGATGATGTCGAAGGCCTCTGTGTCCTCCTCGCCTCCGCCCTCGTCGTCGTAGGTGACCACATTCTCTCGGATGTCCTCTTCGGAGATGATAAGGGGCTCTTTTTTGCTCCGCCTCAGTGTGATGAAGAGAACCACGATGGCTGCAAGACAGAACAAGAATTTTTTTTGTATCAATGCTTACATTTCCAAAAAGACATTCAAAAGATGCTGAGGATAATACCCCCTTATGTAACAATACATAACAAGTATTACTGGGAAATAACTTCATACAATAAATTGACATATTTAGTAGCTGTAGACAAAAGTCAGACAGAAAGAAAACTGCTTTTCTCAACAATTGAATTGACAAACTGTTTAGAAGAACAACATCATATAATGAACAGCTGAATGTGGTTACAAAGCTCAGCCATGTTGTTTATGCTAATGCCAATCCCTGTGTGTGCCTTTGTTGTTTGTTAATTCATTGCTCATGACAGACAAACATGTTGTGGTTCGTAAACAGCCAACCAAATGAACACACGATTTTTATGTGCATATTTATCCGATTTTCCATCAGGACACTAAAACTGGCCAAGCGTTGAAGAGTTGTAAATCAATAATACGCATTAGCCCGCGCTAGCAGTGGCTGTGATGATACTTTGAATGCAGGCTGTTGAAATGACAACAATATACACATTATCATCATCTGTGGAGCAAATTCAACCTCACATCCAGCCAAAATGCAGACGAGAAAGCTACATAAGTGTTCCTGCAGAGGCATCTTTGCTTCACAATCAAATTGCATTGAATGTTAGGAGGAAGAAAAACAAGGAATAAAAAGGGAAATTCAACTGATAGTTCAACAAGCTGATATAAATGTTTTCCGCATCCTGGCATTCCACATCAAACTGTTATATGCTCGACAGAGAGAGAGGAAGGTGGAGGTGGTGGATTAAGAGGAGGTAGAGGTTTCAGTTATAATGTCAAGGATGCAGCGATGCATTTGGCTAATCTACTATATTTACTCAAGCAATACATTTTTTGTATACATATTATGGTGACTATGGCATTTTGTAGACAGACTATAAAGCAATTTCAAAGAGAAGATTTAAGCATCAGAGTAGACTTAGACTAAAGGTGCGTTGACACCAAGCTTGAGTTGTTTAGTCAAACACTGGAACCTTTACTCCTTCAGTTCACCTGGGCAGATGAGAATAATCCCATTCCAACTATGGTAGTACTGAATAAGTGGACCAAAACAGACAGAAAAGGCCAAACCTCTTCCAGGTTTTGTCATAACTGACAGCCTGAACCAACTGCAGTACATACAAATTCCCATTTTATGGGTTTGATCATGGACAGATTAACTCGCCAGGGAGCCCCGGGACAGAAGAGAGATATAGTCGCCTAGTACTGTAAAAACAGTTTATGATCACTGCGCTGACACAGTGGGGGGCTCCGGGAAAAACGCAGGATCCCCAGCAAAAAAATAGAACCTGGCTCAGATTTTACCCCAATACAACACAACATAGAGATCATCGCAGTGATGGATAAAATGATTACCATTGTGATACATTTTGTCTCATAGTGTTTGGCATCTGATTAGCGTTCAAACGCATGGATCTATTACATTAATGACTGATGAGTATGGCTGGGAGTGGTCCTGGAGTTCACCTGTACATCACTGCAGCAAGGTGAGAAGTTAAACCACTGGAGGTCAGCAAAGACAACATTTTTAGGGGATGTTACTCTTTAAACTAGCCTTCCAGGGTCGTATTGTCTCATCTCACCAGCTTTGAAACAATTCAACCCCACCAACACAAACCCTTGCATTTTGTAATGCAGGGCCAAAATGTTTTTGACTATGACAAGACAGGTGGACAGGTAATAATAATGTATGCGATGCCATACCATAATGCTTATCATTTCTGATGAGTATTGGTGCAAAAAGACCTACAATCAATCACGTTACCTGAAACCAAGTAGCAAAGTGAATCAGGTTGGTCTGAGCTTTCGCTTTAACACACATTCACATCTACATCACTGATGTTACTGACTGACACACTCCACATTTGCAGTTATTTCTTAAGTTGCTTACATTATTACAATAAATACCTTTATAATTTAACGTCATCCATTGTGTCCATTCCCGTATTTGTCATGGCCTAGGAACCAGGTTATGACAATACTCCTACAGCTATTTTTATCTTTATGTCTTTGTCCTTATGTTTTAACTGCAGAGCCTAGAATCAAACTTTTAAGCCTGGCAAGATAATGGATCACTAAAACCCAGTCTAGTAACTGAACTATCTGTGAGGCCATGAGGCCTTTTTCACAAGCCCTGATTGAGCTGCAGTCAGATGATGTGAAACTAAATGAAGAATGCAACAAAGTAAACTTTTCCAATATGGGCTAGAACATTTAGTTTGACTGTACCCTAAGACACCTTATGACTAAAGTAATTATGCACAGATTCATCTATCTACATATATTTCATTGTTCAGTGCGGTTTCTTGCTTGTGTTTTTAATGAAATGTCCCCCAACCTGCATGTGATTAATCTATGCAAAGAAACCAAATTCACTTCACTCCACCTGGTGCAGTGGCATTGCCCAAGTGTGCTTAGAGAGGGTGAAAAATGCAATTTGTGTGGGACAGTGCTCATCGCTCGACCTGTTTAAAGCAACCAATTACACAATGCAAGGATGTGAGAGTGTGTGGGGTGAGCTGGGTCAATCACTGTGCAGAAGAAGGAAATAAAGAATTTTATTTTTTCATTTACTTCCCCATGCATATTTTTGAGCTGCTACATTTTTTGCCACTGCCTGCTACCACTATTTACAGTTTAAGACCTCACGGTGGTTTAGAGGTAAACAGCCTGAATATAATGAAAACTAAAAATATTACTCAGACACTCAGTTAATGCACCTTCTATTATTTACCATCATACAACTGACTGCACTTTCCAGAGTTCATGAGTGGATAGGAATATATTAGTATATTCCCATCCACTGTACACACCATAGTGTAATACACTCTCTACATTTATGATCCCTCAATGGTCCATTCAGGTCATTGCATATGCCTAGCCAAGGCCAGTTGAGGTCTAACTGTTGCTCAATACACCCCTTATGGCACCAGGGAGCATTACTCCAGTTTACAGATATCTATTAGCTGCAGTAGAAGCCATTGCAGAAGTCTCATTTATGCTGCATTTACCCTGGTTATGGAAGATTACACTGGAAGACTAGAGGGCTGTATTGTATTGTACAATAATGTGTGTAATCAAATAATAGGCCATTCCATGTAACCTCTCAAGGCACAGATGTCAGCTCATAAAAACACTAAATAGTCATACTTGCAATTTTGTTGTCTCATGTTAAAATATAAATACAGTACAGCACTTCTTCACTATGATCAAAATTTAAGCCGAGTTAAAACGAATATAAATGTGGTTTATATTTGAGAAACAGTCCTTGAAAAGTAATCTTGACTCAATCAGACTAATGTTGGCAGTTTGCCTGCTAGTCATTTAACCTGTTACTGTGGCACTGGAATGAGAAGGAACTCCTAAGGATTATTATATAAAATAAAATCCTCAAATTAACACTAAATGTAATAGTTTACCAAAGACATGGTATTACAATTGTCATTAGTATAAATATTTGTTCTGTGTTCACTTGTGTTCTCTGTGTTCTCTTTTAACCCAATTAGTACTGTAATACTGTACCATTTCTTTTGAAACTAAATTAGTAAAATCCAAACAATGATCTACTTCTGAATATTTTACTTTTATTATTGAAGTCATGCATAAAGGCCATTAGCAAGTGAGTCAGCTCAGAGATAGTTTGTATCCCTTTCTGGTTTGCTGCAAGCTTAATTAGGATGGCTTATTAGAGGGCACAGAGATAAAACATGGACATTAATCGGACAGATGGAAAACAATCAGAGACAAACAAATCACACTGACAAGCAAAGACGACCAGGAATTGAAAGTGTGAGCCATGTAAGTGATATAGACACTGATGTGCTGGCTCTACCACTTTTGTCTGTCAACCACTCAACTTTAGCCTGCATTTCTAAAACCAGCTTGGCACAGACTAAAGTAATCTGATTTAGATCAGGAAATAGATAATAGAAGAAAAAGTAATCAAGCCTCAATCAAGAGTCCAAGCATTCCATTCCAGCTTTCGATAATGGACAGTTCTTGATACTCCAATTTCAGTCCGTACTCTATGTCCCCATTTACACCTGGCATTAACATGCGATCAGTATCTGAATATTCTCCCTGGATAAGAAAAAACACATTAATATCAGATGTAAATGCACGCAGGACACACTGTGATCAGTATATGATTGGAATAGCCAGACCACGTCTGGAGGTGGTCTCACATTGTGTTCGGATGTCACCTAGGTGTAAATTGAATCTGTACAGCTTGATCACATTCTTAACGAAAAAAACCCTTCCAGGAAGTTGAAAAATCACCTAACTTCACCTAACTTCCCACCAACTTACGCAAGCCAGGCAAAAGCTACAAGTAGCAGCAATAGCTAGCAAGTCCCTAGCAAAAAGTGATTTAAAAATAAATGATGCCTGTCCATGGTATTGCTTTACTTCCTTTCTCATTACAACGACAGCAAAATCAATATAATGAAAATTCTTATTACCAGGTATAAATGCAAAGGCCTGTAGATTGGATGTCATTATATTGATAATGTATCCAGATATCACAAGTTAATACCAGGTGTAAATGGGGTCAATAAGTATTGAGGTTCGATACTAAGCTTTACAGTACAGACAGACAAATAGCATAGGAAGAGAGGGGTGTGTGACACGCAACAAAAGTCCCCATTGGGATTTAAACAGGGGATATTGCAGTCACTTAACACCACATTCAGCTATTTCTTCATTGTATCTGGTATTAACACCAGAGATGGTGAATTATCATAGATGGCGCAGGCAAGTCAAATGACTGCCTGTTAAATGCGGTGGAATCTGATTTATTTTGACTCCGACCCACTGACAAAATGTCAAATCTCTTGGGGTGACGGGTTCCCAAACCTCTGTCCAGTAGCTGAGCTATGTGTGAGACACTTCACTTGTAACTGGAAAGTGTGAACCCAAAATGCAACACAGGTCAAACAAAAAAGAAAAAGGTGTGATCAGTTCCTGTCTCTCCCTGTTTCTCTTTCTCTCTCTCCGTCCTGACTAGTATCTGCCTTGTGCTGATGATTAGGGATTCAGCGTGTGTCTCTCACTCAAGCGTTTGCTCCAAACACAGTGGTGATGGCCTTTTGTTCGCTCAGCCAGAGGCTTTGGCATAGAGGAGGAAGACAGCCAGGATGAATATGCATAACCTTCACGCACTAATGTCCACAGACAATCACTGAAGAGAGGAGGGGAGAGCAGCAACGGTGAAGCTGCGCTAATAGACAGTTTTGTCTAATCATGTCCTGCTGCAGTTTGGTTTGCAGAGGAAGACATTGGTCTTCGACATATCTCACACCCTAAGTTTGACTGACAGGAGATTGTTGACTTTGGTAAATTTAATTCAGTTTTAAAGACATTTTCCGCCTCTAACATTATGTTCCGATACACTTTTTTAATCTGACCTGTGAAGCTGGCTGTCCACATTCCAAATTCAAAGTGACAAGATCGTATTTGCAAGTGTATATATAATCATTTTCAGTCACTGCAAATACTGGTTGCTATAGTAACAAGGCACGCATACTCCGACTGAGGACATGTTTTCTGGGTGCTGCAATGAGCTGGTAACATGGATGTAGCCCTGTTTATTTTCACTGTATTTCTCGTATAGTTTTATATTCATGGTGCAGAACAGATCCGTCACACATGAAATCAACAAGAGTGGTATCTATGTTGGCTGTCACCACATTCCTCCATGCTTGTCCTCTTGTCTTCTAGTCACAACATGTGATGTCAAACATGTGCCAGGCAGGGAGTGATGGGAAAGAAGATTCAGTTGCATATTAAGAGAGATTTGAATCGTTAACAAATGTGATTTAGGTCTAATCTAATTTTCTGATTCGAGCTGCCTATCTGAACATGAATCCTCACTGCTCTCTGACTCAAGTTCTCCTCTCCAACCACTGTACATTTATTCTTAGTATTCTTTCAGTTGTATACACCTCCTCTCTGAATCACACTGACCCTTAAATCTTCATTCCCTTCTTCTTTGCTGTCTTTGTCCTCACCATCACCTTTTTAGTCACCTCTCCTCCAGCCTCCTCTCTCTGTGTCCTCATTCTCTTCTGTCCTTCAAATCCTTTTCTTTTTCTTCCACCCCTGCCCTCTCCAACTCTTTCTACCCTCATTCTGAATTCTTCCTGTGTCCTCACATGTCTATTCATCCCTCTCTCCTCCTCTGCCCTTGTCAAACCCTTTCAAAAACCCTTCCACCCTTCCCTGCTTCTCTATGCCTCATCTCCTGCGTCCATGCCCCCAGGATATTTGCCCCTGGGCAGCTGCCCCCTGCTGCAGTCCCCACAGCGGCTGTCCCAACTTACCCAGCAGGATGACGATGCACAGCAGGATGGCAATCAGAGCCCCCGTGCTGAGACCCGCCGAGGAGAGGAACGCCTCGCCCTGGCACATTCGGATCCTGCCGTGGCGTTGGCATGGGCACACCCGCAGGGTCAAGGTGCTGGTGCCGCTCAGTGACGGCTCCCCACCGTCCCACACCACAATGGGCAGCTCATACAGCTCCTGGGTCAGGTGGTTGAAACGCCGCCGCCTGGCAATGATGCTGGCAGTGCTGTCTATAATTAAAAAAAGAAAAAGTTAAGGAAAATTAGACCCCTTGGCTTAAAAGACTAATTGATGGTTTCCTCTTTCTTCTCAATTACGTAGCTCTTTCAGCAAAGCCTGCAATTACCTATTTATACAGACAGACATTTAGGGTAAGAATCATCAGTTTGACAGAAAAAAAAATCCAGTCCACAACATTTTCCATTGTGAAATGGATTTTTTGCTTTGAAGTATCTCAAGCTGGTAGATTTCTTACTGTGTCTTACTGCTGCTTCCCTGTGTGCCAAGGCTAATTAATTTCAAAGGTGTTCGTTTCCTATTTTTATTCTATTTGTGCTGCAAAAGAGCAGTTCACCTTGGCCTCGGCTGAAACACTGTTAATGGAACATGTCATGTAGATAAACAGCAATAAAAAGCCTGAATTTGTAGAGAAGAAAAGGGAAATAAGAGAGAACTCGAGAGGAAGGTTGTGCGGAAAAATTCATCAAAGAGGAGGAAGCTAATAAACACCCAGACGCATCACTTGAATAAATGTGAAAAAAAAGGTGGATTGAAAAGGAGCTTATTATGTTATGATGGCAGTACTCTCTCTCAGGTGGACCTGAATGCATGATCTGAGACATAACCACAACAATGACAGTAATGAAACAACTAACTGGCTTGAATTCATACCTGTAGCAGACAGGCTGTGTACAACTCCAGTCCACACTATTATTCATGATGAAAGATACTCTGAATTCTTCAAAATCCTTATTTCCATGTGTGTCATAAAGATGAGATATCTATAACATGTACAGCAGGCTACTTGCCAATGTCCTCTGTTCTGCCCTCAGATAAATGTTTGTGATGTAAAGCGTTTAAAAATGACTAATGAATGCATGGAATTAAATTCATTGTAGTATTTGAATAAGGAAAGACACACAGTGACAGTTCTGTAGAGAGTGACCTTTATTTTGGTAGCCAATTTGTTTATTTCCGGTTACCGTAGCGACTACAGTAAGGGTCGGTCAACCAGCGAATCTCGTGAAGTTTCTCAAGCTCAATAGTTTAATACTTTGATTTTCAATATAAATGAACATACATATGTAATTTACATTTGAATACTGTAGGTTTGATGATTTATGTTGTAGAGAAATGTGTGAATTCATGTTGCATGCGGGTTAAATGTACCGATGGTAGGCTATGCTAGCCCAGTGTTTGCTTGTGCATAGCTAGCGTAGCGCATTGTTCAAGTGCATGTTCTGTGAATAGCCAGATGCAATGCAGATGTAATACTTGGTATAGCGATTTACTGTAAATAAGAAACTAAGTTTGTCCTGTTTTTGTGTTACAGTTTCACTCTTTGGTATTGAATTAAGAAGAGAATAAAGGAGCAGGCGCTCATTTTCCTGGCTCAAGTAAAAACCTGAGTTTGGCTTGCTGTTGATCTGTGCTAACGTACTGGAAGTACATAACGCCCAGGGAGAACAGTATATCCTCTATATTGCTGTAACCAACTGAAGTGGATTGTGGAACTACAGGGATATTATATAAATTATGCATTAATATTATTATATAAATACATGTGTGTGTGTGTGTATATATGTATATTAATACATGTATATGCTAAAAAACAATCAACAGTGAGAAGCACATAGAGATCCTGCATGGACAGCAACAGGGGCAACATTGTTGACAGAGCTGCCATTAGCCATCTGGTGGTATTTATGGTCCAGTTGCACACCAGTTCCAAACCAAACGGAGTCACTATGCTGCATTGACTTTCACCATGGACTATTTTGGCAACACCAGCAAGAAAGGATTGCCAGCAGAGTGCTAGAAACGTTCTTCAAGGATAAACCAAAGAAACTACCAATGCCAACAGGAACTGGGGAACAGCTGACTACTAATTCAGTGCATCCATAACTTAAATCTGTTTGTACACAAACAGCTATATAATATGTTGTAAGATGAAATATATTTTTCAGAGTAAAAGTAAAAAGTAAGTAAAAGATGGTGATTCTATTTTGAATAATTAAACAGTCACTTTACACTGCTCATGTATCCTGTAGCTGTAAGTGACTGCTCAGCATAGTGGAGTGATTGATACCCATTCACAGTCAGCTTTACGGTATCATTTCCTTGTGGTTACACGGCTAGCTTGTTAGCCAAACTTACAGTCGATTCCTTTTGCAACAGCGGAGGCAAAGCTCATTTCACATTTGTTAGGGATGTTAAACACTTCCTTTCAAAAGGCGTGCATGCTAAGAAGCTTACACCAACACGTAGGCCATCACACGACCACTTCACATGCTGGGCTGGTTTGAGGGTTTACCATTAATCTAACATGCAATGCTAACTGGTACATGTAGGCTCTTTGAGAGGGGTTATCTCAGCAGGAGATCACCATCTTATCCGTATTATGAAGGGCGTCCAAATAGGACTACATAGAGCACTAACGCAGCACAAACTGAACATCTGCAAAATTTAAGGCAAAATATCCCTTTAAGTAGTTGTATTATGAGATAAGGAATCGCATAATGTTGAAAACCAACAGCTACAGTACATGATCATCCAGTCCTGTTCATTTAAAGTACATGGCTGGGTGAATCAGGTACCTGGATGACTAACTTTGGCCTCACATGACTGACTAACTAGAAACTTGCAGATGACAAGTTGCTGATATACATTCACACGGTATTTTGAGTTCCGAAAATGCTGAATCGTGCACAGGGCAACCTTTTCCTTTCCACCCAGCGAAAACACCTCCGTCGTGCTGTACTATCGTGCTGCTGCTCTGAGACCTCGCCTCCCACTCCAATCTCTGCTCCATCTATGAATAATTATAATGATAGACAGTTGGAATGACAACACGTACTTCAAGCTTTATTAAGTCAGACTCGCAGTATCACCGTATCAGCAAGCAGATGGGTGGGGGGTTTGAGAGACTGGAGTGTGAGAGATGCAAATAACAAGGAAGAGAGATGGGGAGTTGGAAGATGAGAGGAGAAGAAGGGAGGGGTGAATGGAGGAGGTGTGTGTGTGTGTGTGTGTTTGTGTGTGTATGTGCGAGCCAAAGAGCGAGCACAGAGGACGAAGACGGAGGCTGAGGCTGAGAGAGACAAACAAGCTGTGTGTACGTGGTGTTCGCCGTCACAGCCTTTACACTGTGAAGCACACAACCACGGCAGCACGGGTCCGTGTACAGACCACAACAAGGAAGTGCACATCAATTAGGTCATGCTAATTTCACATTAAACCGCCTCTCGTCGCAGGTGGGTGGAGGAGAGCTGTGCGCTTGTTGATTAACGCCGCAGTGAGATGGGCCATCTGCAGCCACATGGCATCCACGTAAGAGGAGAGACAGCACGAGTTAGAACAGTTACAGTTTAATCGTGTTGTGACAGCTCGCATTACCTGCAGTGCGAGGCAGGTGACCACCCAGGAAACGAGGGAAAATATGCTTTTAAGAGCATTTCACACTTCATTGAAAATGATCCTGAACATTTTGTAGATCACTAGCAATCACTTTTCCATCTTTTTTCTGGTGTCCGTTTTTTTAGGAATTCCCCCTGCACTAGGTTCGTTAAGCCAGAGTATGAGCCACTAACTGGCAAATGACCTAATTTTTTTCACTTTTCCAAAAGCATTAGCAAGATAGGTGAAGTATCACTTACATAACTTTTATATTACTTATGCATTCCTGTCTCTCCATCTGAAGATATGAAGTTAAGTAACATTTCACAGGGCGGGAACTTGGCAGAAGTGCAGAAATTAGGGGAATACTTGCCCCCATAGAACTCAACTATGATCTCAGTGGTCACTCTCAACTCTTTCTCATAATTTGTTTTCTTGATCGAAAACATTTTATGACCACAATGAAAAGACATCAAAGCCATTTAAACCCTACCATTGTATGTGAAAATGATAAGCTCTGCAAGAGGAAGGCAGATGCAAAGTGCATGGAAAACCATAAAATCCCTGATTTACAGTATTAATTGATACAATAAGAGATGGCCAATTATATTTAAATTTAATATATTTATGATAAAATTACCATATAGAGAATGCAAATATCTTTGTCATAGAGCTGACTCACTGAAGCGTGATTTAAAAAAAAAAAAAAAAAAGCAAACCAAAAATATACCAACAATAGACACACACATCGCAACCACATCTCTACAGACTTCACACTTGCCTACACATGCACTTAGCTGGATTCCTTGTGAACGTCGGTGGGTGTGTGTAGGTGCCACTGAAGGGATTCAGCACGAACCTTCTCTCCAGGTGCCACTTGGAGAGTATACATTATGGTGCCACTATTGTGGGGCAGAATATATATTGAGAATATACTCTATAGTAGGTACATAATGTTGGATAGTTTATAGAGGCTGCAGATGTCAAGAAAATGCATGTATTGTGAAGGTGCTGCAGGTATTTAAGTCCACACCATTGTTCTTTCTGCTAACACAAGTAGCAATATATTTTAGTTAGAATCTATTATTATTTACCCACAAGGCTCTGTACTGTTGCATCAGTGAACCCACCGTCATCAGTAACACCTATGTAAGGTCTCAAGACCAAGGTTTTTGCCATACCAAGAACTAATTGAAGATGATTCCTGCTTGGAAATGAAATGGTTTCAAATACGCTTTTCATTGAAGGATGTCAGTTATTTGAAAGGCACATGGCTGTAGGCGTGAAACCTGTGATATACAGTCAAAGGACCAACTCTCTAAGCACTACGCCACCTTATAATAGTTCACTCAACGCTGATATAGTTGAACTAGTTGATACATACATTTTATTTTCACTTTAGAAAATACAAATTAAATCTGACTCCTTTGGAGAAGGTCACATGATGGGTTACTGATATTGGCTAGTGTCAGTAGAATAAAAAGTGTGGTAGCATATCCGCAATGACAAGCACTCTACATCCCTATATCCTGTAATAGACATAAGGTGATGCTGTTGCACATCACTTTTTGTTTGAAGCTATTTTCAAAGACATGAGGTCACCTGAAATGGATTGAACAACACAGTTTCCCTCCATTACAGTCCAATGTATAATGCTCCCATAGAGTGGTTGATATGGGAGGGTTTACAAGAGTATCGTTTGCACTTACAGTACTGACGAGGCTAAATACTGTATACAGTATAGCACAGGTTAAACAGATTAGCATCCGCTGGCCAACAGTTGACACACATGTAGACTGTAATCACTCTGTATTAGATTAATTACACTGTAATTATTTGGTTGATAGGGCCTTACTGAACCAAGACAAGTCACATACCAAACCAAACCTTCTGTATCTAACAGAACAGGGCAAATACAGCATCTTTGAGCACTGTAAAATCGCATGGTAAATAAAATGTATTATTATTATTATTATTATTATATAGTTACATGTCTAAGTATTATTATAGTATTATAGGGCAGATGTGAATATCAAACACTAATATCATTTTGTGTAGAAATAATAGGCTTTTCATGCAGAATAACAAACAGCACATCAAGAGACAAACACAACAATCTCATTTTAAAAGAAGCCCCTGCATTCAATAAGTATTAGTCTGACTCAGTAAGGCTTAGCTTAACAAAACATGTTAAGTGACAACAGGTAGCAGTTAGAGATCGGGCTGCTTGAAAAAAATCCAATATGTTTTGCCCACTGCTTTGGTTTCAGCATATTCACACTGTCACAGTATGGTATTTTTGTTCCATAACGTTGTGTTGTGTGTATTTGAGTTAATTATGGGTTGGCCTGTATGCTTCCGCAGTAACAATCAAAGGGGACGTCAGAGTGCTATTATTATTATGTTTCTATGTTACGCAGGAACAAATTGGTTCACAGATGTGGCACCAATGGCTGCTTATCCCTTACTGCACACATATAAGACTTATGCAAAACAATATCGGTTTTTATAATCAAAAGAAAACAATGTTATTCCTTTTTCTTAAATCATAAACATTAAGTAATTAGGGAAAAGTCTGAACGTTGCTTGAATAATAGGAAAGCTAATACAATACAATTTTTAGCTGTTTGTTGTACAAGTTTTGACAAAACCAGCACGAGACAAGCTGCTCTGCCCGCTTTGCACAAATCATGCTGTTTCAGCAGATAATGGCTGTTTGGGAATCTAGAAGTATAACACCCATTGCAAGTGAAGTGTGAATGACATAAAAGCTAATTAAACGTCCCACATATCAATGGCTTGACAGCGCTTCTTTCAACACATGATATTATAAGGTCTTCTGTATGCACACTGGAAGAAGATGCCTTCAGAAATCAATTGATCTGTTTAAGTATGTGGGTTATTTAGAGATCATAGCCTCTGTTTAATTGCCTTTTTAGAAGCAAATGTCATCACAATGTGACAGATAAGGAGATCAAAGAGGCATTACATTTTCAGTCATTGTAAAGTAGGCATAGTCAAGTTGAATATATTTAAAGGGCTTTTAACAGAACAGGTTTGTCACAAAGTGCTTTTCTAGAGCAGTTGAGTAGAAGCATCCCCCTTGTTTTTCAGCTTTAATGGTGCCTAATATGCTGTAGGAGTTTGACCTGCATTTATTGTAGCACATCCAGCACTCCAACTGCATCAACACTTCTGCATGACAACTCTGTGTTTAAGGAGCCCTGGCTTCATCTCCGCAATGCCACAGCAAGGAAAAGACCTTGATCTGAATGTAACGCTGAATCTGTGTTTTCCTTTTTAGCGAAAAATCAACTCTCTACCGCTATGCTGATCTGATTTTGTTTAACAGAGCTGGAGCTGTTACAGGTCTCCGTACGAAAAGCACCAATTGTAACAGGATAATAGCTTTTAACAAATCTGATATGGTTGCAAGTGCAGAAGCTTGCAGAAGAAAAGCAATAATGGTTCAGTGAATGGGTTCTTTTAAAAGTCACGATTGTTAAATTACCTGAAATGAGTGAGAAGGAGGAATCAATTGCAGATATCATTAGTTATTTAACTAAAAAAGTACTCATTAAGCATATCAGAGTGTCTCAAACTAAATTCTTTTTTTCCCTAATGCAAAAACTGTGCACAGAGGCACAAAAATCCAAATTCATGAGGATCCACTGTGAGCAAACTAACTGAAGAGGAAAGGAGGTCATGAGAGAGTTAGTCGTGTGAGTGACTGAGAGGGATTTTCGTCAGTTGCACAACAACAGAGGGAGGTATTAGGCTCTGGCACACAGCAGCTACCAACTGTTGGTCTGCTACAACAGCAATGAAAGAAGTTGCTTCGAGTGTGAAGAGCTTACTTTAATTATCAGACACAGGAGTCAACAGTATGATGCATTGTGCCTCTCTCTCTCTCACCCGGATATTGTGAACACAGCAAATAACTTCTAATACACAGTGGCAGTAGAACGCTATATGACTCCGACACCTCTTTTGAGTGCAAGTGCAAATGCAGGCTCCAAGTGACTGAAGCAGCATGAACTCAGAGTGCAGCGGCTTAACATTAAGAGGGAGGTTGGTGTTTTTGAAACTGCAGATGAGCAAGGAGGAATTGAGAGAAAAAATAAGTGATGTGAATCATTCTAGGTGGACAAGGATGTACAATATAAATGAATTAGCAAGGAAATTGCACGGCAGAACAAATCAGAAATTGGTAGTGAAAAGGTAATCTTGATGCTAAACACTGTAATGTTTTTTGTCATTCGAGGTTTTGGCCTGACAACGGCACTTTATATATAACTGTGTGTCTAATAGTGGGTAGCTTAAAAGGTAGTTCTCCTTAAAACAAAAACACTTTCCTTGTCTAAAAGCTAGCTTAAATGTGCCCTTGATCAAGGCATTTAACTGCTCCAGTGGTACAAGCTGGAGGCTTTGCTGGGCAGCTGCCTCCCTTTCGTCTGGTCAACAAACCATCCAGGTTGTTGCTTTGAATCAGAACATGATCTTCAACAGCTTTCCTGGTTTAACAAAGGAAGCTGTATGAGGGAAACAAAAGGGTCTCTGTATGTTAAAGTGGTCATTTGAATCCCACTTCTATGCTAGCCTGATGGGATGTACAACACGGGGGGTCCCTCTTTTCTTTCAAGTTCTCTCTGATAAATGATTAAAATATGGATCTTTTTTTTTTTCCATGTCATGACACATAATTGACCCATCTCACATGGGATTATACCACAGATATAGTTTGAGAAAAACAAGATCCTGTGGGATGGTATGCAGCAGGAGCTAAACCCAAATTGAAAGGCACCATTACTCAAACAGCATGAACCAAAAAAAAAAAAACTGCTATCAATCCTTCAAGAAAGAAGGGTTTCCTTCCTGGATGCTTTGGGAATATTTTTGCTGCAGATGGCTCTGTTGTAAGAAATCTAACAACGTTTGAGAGACTCACTTTGCAGGAGTGGGACATATTTTCAAATTTCGGGTATATGGATTGGAAATCTAGTGTTTTAAGAGTTTGCACTATGCACTCAAAGTAGACCCAGACCAACCTGACCCCATCTGTGAACCTACCCACCAGGCACTTGCCCGTAAGATCTGGCTCCAAAAGGGTGCACTGGGTTTCCAAAGCAGACCTTTCCAAAGACACTGATCCACAGAGGGGACACCAATTTGTCCTGGAAGACCCTATCAGGAGCTATCACCCCCAACAATAAAGCTGCCAGGATCACATAGTCTGTAATTTATTTGGTCAAAATATTACAGATGAAACAGTCCCCATACCCCTTTACCTCACTATGCCTTTATATATTAGTATTTGTGGCCATGGAGGACATAATTTACATTTTACTGTTAACAACTATACGATATGCCTCACATTATCTGGCAGACATCTTACTATACAGAAAGCAGAACAAGAAGCAACAGAGGCAAAAAATGACTGCATCACTGTGGCCAGCTTGTTGTTGGTTAACAAGGGATTTTTCAGTATTAGCTTCTATTAGCTTTCCTTCAAGTCAACACTGTGATTCCCTAACACAACATATGGCAAATCAGCGAGAGATGTTTTGCAGGCAATATTGGAGGTGTACCTCTGTGTATTTCTCAGAAATACCCTAGAATAACAAAGTGACAAAGATAAGAAATATATTTAACAAGTGTTGTTCACAACATATACAACATAGTCACACTAGTAAAGAGATGCCATACTAACAGTCCCCAAATAGTTGGGTGTCATTGTGGCTCTAGGTTTTATAGCAAGCCCAGAAATTTTCAGTGTGGTGTCTTCAATTTTCCATTAGGTAAAAATATTTGGAACCAATGGGGAATGAGGGCTTCTGCACTAGACAGTAATATATGTAATAAAAGAAAAATGTTTCACGATCAAGCACTGAAACTAAAGTAAATATTCTGTCCTCTCCCCCAACAAATACCATTACACTTCCACTTCTTGTTCAGTAGTTGACTTCAGCTGCACTACTGGTGTTAATATGTGTAAAACTGAAGCAAGCTACTGTTGAATAAAATAGTTATACCGTATTTGCACTTTCACAAAATGATAGTTTATTGTCCTCCAGGAGATATGAGTCTTTGGAACAGTGCTGCAGTCAGTCTTTGTTTGATTCATCTGCCCCTTAGGAGTGGAGGTGGGCAGGAGGTGAGAGATGTCCCTAAGTGCCACTTACATGAATGCAGCAAAACTTGCCTCTGCATCAGTTGCAAGTAGACAAGGGGAGGCTTGTGGTGGGAAGTAACTGGACCAAGGGCTAAACAGACTTATCTCCTATTATCACATCGATTTTTATGATCTCTCTCGCGCTCCCTTTCTCTCTGTTTTCTGCCTCTCTCTGGCTCAGAGATTCATCTGGAGTGCTGTGAACTCCTCCTCTCAGTGGGCAACTGTGAGATCTTCTGGCGGAGAGCTTTTAAAAGCCCTGTGATTGCAGACCAACCTAGGGCTAGGTATTCATCTGAGACTGAGATGATTGCCATGGTAACACCCACTGTTGGCCCTGCGCCGGCACAAAATAATGCACGCAGGAGGGGAAAGAGTGAGCGTCAGGGCGGGTAATCCATTTGACAACACAATGCGCAAACATGCCAAATCTCTACGACTCTTATGTTTCATGAAGACCTGACTCAGAGTAGATCCCAGTAGAATTTGGATCTCCAGATGTCTACCTTACCCAGTTGACAGAGCGCATATTTTATTGAACCACCAAGGTATGAGAGAATCAGTAGAGCTTATTGGATCTTCGAATGTGAGCAATGAGGATGGAGCCCTGCCCTGAAAGCAGAGTGCAAAACTCATAAGAAATGCAAACAAACATATTGATCACTTTAATTACCTTCATTGTCCTTCAGGGTGAAGTTGGGATTAACTGGTAGCTGGCTCGGCAAAGCAAAAGAAAACCGCTGTCCATTGGCAAAGTCATCCTTATCCACTGCTGTGACAGTCTGGATCACCTGTTGTTCAGAGGACACAGGGTAAATTACTCTCCAAAGACAACACCTGCAACATTTAATTAGCCGCTGAGCCATTTAGAATCACTTTTCACTCTAATTGCATGCAGGACAAGGAGTTGATTTAGTTTTGGATGCATGTCTCATGATTTGTTGATCATAATTGGTCACAGTCAGAGTTCCTCTGACCTACAGCTAACTGGTCTTGTAACATTTTCTCCTCTACCTGTGTATGCTGCCTGAAAGAGAGTGGCTGGTTGTGACGCTAGGATTTCAGAACATTTGGCTTGTGCCAGGGGGGGAGCTGGCATCTAACAATGACAGGGGTGCTCTCAGGGCAACCTCGCTGCCACTTTTGTCAGCTTGTTACCCCTTAATTGGAAAAAGACACAGTGAGAGCGGGGAGAGAGCTGGAGTTGAGAGAAAAACGACCTGATAGCCCCTGTCACCACGGGGAGTTCTTATCTTCAATGTGAGATTTGGGGTGTTGTTAGTCTACTTGCGCAAGCCTCTGTTTTTAACCGTGCAGTTTCAGGATGTACTTTGTGTGCGCTTGAGTCAACTTATGTGGATGTCATAGTTGACAGGGTTGCACTGGTGGGAGCTTTTGGCTGGGAAGAGCGGGGTTCTCTTTCTTCTTGTGTTAATGGTTCCAAAGTTAAATTGTAATGATTTTGTTTTCAATGTGAAAAACCAGCTAACTGTCACTCAATTACTTTGAAATGTCAGGATAATGGGACGTTAGGGAAACAAGATGAAGCAATACAACTGGCTGTTAGTTTGAAAATGCCTGCCTGAGGAAACATCACCCCTTCGTCAGTTTCTGAGTGGGTGCAAAGTTGTTCTCCATAATGTAAGTTTTGGTTTAGAGCCTAATGATAGTCTAATGCTTATGTCTCTGCTCTTGTCTAAGCAATTTCTTTGCTTGAATTTCTTCAGAAATCTGTGAGCTTGTCTATGTAGAGGTCTGGCTACCAGTGGTGTAAAGAATACTGCACCTTATCTTTCAGTACAAAGTTCTCAGTCTATTACATGCATTAAGGAATTGACATTTTCAAATCGTTGAGCAGTACAGTGCTGTCATTGTTAAGCTGACACGATTCCTCCTCTCACTGTTAGCACAGGTAGGTGTTATTGTAATACCACAGTCTTCAGATCCAAAAATCACTTCATTTTATTATTTACTGGCAGAAAAGTTTCAGCACCTGCTGTCCCCAATGCCATTCACAAATCCAGAACCTTGATTTCTGACTGGCAATGAGAATGGCACCTGCCAAACTTAAATTATGTCAAAATGTGAATTTTGTGAATCATTATACTCCTTCCAGTAATAAAAGGTTACAATTTTGCTAACACCACACTAACACAATAGCTCATTTTAAGACTGAAGCTGTATTTATGGGGACACTGTTAATAAGTGATAATGATGTATGTTATTTTTGATATCGGAGCACCTTGGAGTGTATTATAACAGTTATACTGAGACCACTTACCAAAGGCAAAGAGATGCTGTGTTAAAATTGTCATCAATTTTTCAAAGTGTGTTTGTGGTCATTTTGATTAATGGATTGGCCCATATAACTGGTGTACTGTTGGTTACCTGCAGTTTAATATACCCTGAGCACTGATTTAGAACAGAGATTTAACTTTTAATTGGAACTAGGTGTCCTGTTACAATTTTGATGGACACCTGCCAATCAATCAGAACATTTTCCATGTCCATGGTGTAAAAATTGAAATGGAAAAGGGTTCTCGAACGTTAATGAGCAGCTCTATTCTTTCACATGTGTTGTCATCTGAATGGTGGTGTGCCACTGGCTCATTCAGCAAATTCTTCCCACTTAATCCCCTGGGCCAAGAACCCTGAGGTTATAATGCAACTTTAATTCAAATTTAATGTGAACTTTAATTCAAACTTTTCTCCCACAAGCTTGAAACTATTAAAAATGTATTTAGTTGTGTCTTCCCAGTCTTTACTCCATCATCCTTTGCTGAACCACCCTTTCAGCCATTTCCATGCTGCTGATTGCTCTATATCTCAAAAACCTTCTTAATTCGAATGAATCAAAGACTACTGAGAGCAAATTGGAATGAGCTTCGATTTAGAGCTGCCATGGTTTGCTGCTAAGATACTCATTTTGAATGAGGGATGATTAAGCAGCTCTCCCCGATGCCTTTACAGTCTCTCGCTGCTCGGCTCTCAGTGAGCAACCCAAACTGCTGAGGGAAACAATAGTTTAGAGCAGAATGCATGTGGTCGGGAGACGACTGAGGTTAATGCACAGCTCTCAACACTTTCCTTCTGAGGTGTGTCTGCGGTGTAGAACGTGTGAGGAGAGAGGGAGGGAAAAACAGAAATAGAGACAGAGAGAGAGAGAGTTGCAGATTTTTCTAGGTGAATCCTAGACGCCCACCTGTCCCGGCCTTGAGCTCTCACACACAATGACCTCCTCGTCTGTAGCTATTTCTGGCGGATTGTCGTTCACATCCAGCACCTGGACGGTAACAGGAACGTGACTGAGAAGGCTGGGGTTGTCTGGAGCAAAGAGAGAACAAGTGACAAAGAAGATGAAAGTCAAATGTAAGCCTTAATAACAAAGTAGAGCATCAACATTGTAATTTTAAACTGGGACACACTGTGCTCTTCTTGTTAGACTGCTTATGGGTTTTGTCTTAGGCTGTGCCACTATGAAAGCACTGAGGGATGCAATGTTACAGAAGGCAATTTTGTGTATTAAAGCACATCTGATCATCTTTGTGCAGCATTTTCTTGCCCCAGTTGGTGTGCTTTGTTGTGATGCATTATTTGCCCCTTGTACTGCATGAGCAACTTATGAAGCATGTAAATCATATGCCTTACTTCCTCTCATTTCAGTATCAAGTAACAGTCTTAATGGCAACAAAATAGCCACCTACGCCACTGAAATACATGATGTAGTTACTGATAATAGTATATATGCCATGTGGTGGACACCTATATTCATGCCATGCAGTGGACACCTATACATACAGCACTATGAAGTCTGCATGAAGCTACAACAATACTGAGCAAAAACATTACTGACAAATTTGTTATCATATTGGGAGGTTGAGATAGTCTTTCCCCAAAACACATAGCCTAAAAACACTTAGGATGGTTTCCAATGATTTCCTCAAGTTCCACAAATACTATTCAGGTGGCCCATAGCAAGGCATTTAACCATCAACCCATAGGGCACCTCAGTCCCAAACAGAAGAAGACTGGTTTTACTGGGTAGCTTCCAGGTGCGAGTATGTTTTAGAGTATGAGTGTGCAGCAGGACAGTGCTGAAAAATAGCATGCTCGCTCAGCAAAACCTTCCTTGAATAGAAAAAAGTCATGCAGGTGTGGCAGTCTTTCTATTAAATTAATGTTTCAAGATTTTTATTTACTTTATCTTGTGCATAAAGGTTTCCATGCATGGGGATTTTTCAGCGCCTAAAGACATTGCACCTACTGTAGCATATGACAGCTCTTTGTGCTTTTAGATGTTAAGTGCCAGAGTGATCCAAAAACTAACACTAAAATTCAATCAAACATGTATTCTCTAATTCTCTAACTCACTATTGTCTATCCACTCCTGGTGGCCATTAGAAGGTGAGGTAAAGTCTCTGCAGGGTGCTCTGTGTCTATGACACTGTGTGTCCTGACTCATTCAGAGTGATAACAATTTATCTGTTTGGCTTTTGACAGTGTCTTGGCATGTAACTGTATCCTTGAATACTAAGGAGAGGTGAAGCGATAAAGAAACATTAGCATGCAGCACCTCTGTTGGCTGGCAAGAGATTTGCCTAATTGTGATTACAAATTACCCAAGTTACCTGATAGCAATTCTTAAAATTACCGGGGCCTGCATTGATTTAATTAATTTTCAATGTAGGAAAGGACATTGAAACAATTGGGACTAATTTGATTTTGTAGTTAATTATAAGAAAAATACACTCTAACCTATTTGAATACACTCTAATCAATATGCAAATAATCCCCTTCATCCTTATTTTCTCCTGACTTTAATTCTTAATTTCAATATTAACTCACCTGGTACTGGGCTGTGTTTGAATACCGTTAGTGATTGTTATATTACTGCTGCTCTAAAAATGGTGTAAAAGGGTATAGGGATGTAAACAGTTAAATGAACTGCACCATACTTATGGTTAACAATTGACCAGGGATGTAAATTTTAAGCAAGTTCCTCGGATCAACCATGGTAATGATTAAGAATCATAAAAAGACAATACAAAACAAATGCTTTTCCTTGTTGAAAGCTTTGAAGTGGGTTATTTTCACAGCATTGCCCAAACAAATAAGGTATTTTACTCACAAAGACTTGCAGCCACTTATTGCAGTTTTGTTGATTTGTGGAATTGTTGACTGATGGGCTAAGACTGACAGTCAGAGTCCTGCTGCAGTGCATGTGTGTCCATTAACATGAATCCTGCGTCTTTGATCAAGACATTGAAGTGTATCTGTGAATAAAATCTGCTCAGTGCCTGAAAGGTGCTGCTGTTTATATTCTGTAGGTAAAGGGAGAGTGTGCAGTGCAGATTCATATAGTCATTTCTTTTTATGGAACCTTTCTTTTGTTGATATTGATTTTGACTCCAATTTTACACACTATGAATTTGAACCTGGACTGCTCTCTGACTATATGATCCCCTCAGGATGTCTTGTTATCTTGTGGGAAAGGAAAAAAAACCTCTGGGTAGAACTATAGCACCTGCCTTTATTCTTTAATTTCTACTCTTTAAATCATGCTGTTGTGGCACAAAACTCGCCCATGATTTGAATGCACTTCCGATAACGATTTATAATGTCTCCTATTAGCTTGGGGCTAAACAAGATGAGTATGGAGAGAAAGAGCAATCTCTTTTAAGTGCCTCTTTCAGGCAACTGCATAACAGTATTTCATATATTTACTACAGTCCCCGAAGGTGTGAAACATAGGAGAAATACACCCTGGTTATTTAAATATTTATAAGTCAGAAGGTGAAGAGAATAGTATGTTCAGTAGGTGCAGTGTATGCATGTGTGCACCTCCATTTCTGCTTATTACAAAATTGTGAAATCTGTTTTTAATATGAATGTCAATATGAAGGCAGATTAAGTGCCTTTGAACCTGATGAAATTGTAGGTCTACAACTACATTAAAATAGCTATTTTATAACAGCACTGAGACAGAACTAGGACAACTTCAAGTTTCCAAATGTTCTTTAACTTTCCAAGATGAAAATGAAATCTGAATCTGTTTGTACAATAGGAAGTAGGAACCATGCCAACATGGCAAGAAATTCAGAACTCAAGAAAACCTACATCTGCTCACTCATGAACACTCACATAAGAGCAAACATAACGCAGCAGATGCATTACATTTACTCACCTACTTGACATTCAGTTTATGGAAAGCAACCTGGGTACCTACCAACCTCCGAGGCCATCACAGTGATGTTGTGCCAAGGCATGTCTTCCCTGTCCAGAGGCTGTGTCGTCCGCACAACTCCACTGCTTTCATCAATTCTGAAGTACCTTACTCCTTCCTCTTTGCTGTCCAAGAAATACCTATTAGGAAAGGAAATTATGATGTTATATATCCACTCCAGATGCATTTCTTTTAAAACCAGAGCAATGGACGTATGAGGTGCAAGAGGTCATGAGGATGGCAGTGGATAATATGCAGGCTACAGGGCACAGTAAGGTGGTGGTGCGCAGTAAGCATGAATTTTCTGGATTCGCAGGTCAAGACTTTCAGGATAAAACTGAGCTGTGATTGAAAAGTGAAGTTTAGGTTATATATTACCATTGTTTCTACTGCATTTATTTGACTACATTTTAACTGCTTCACACTGAATTATAGTAATTGTAATGTTGTTGAAATGACAATTAGATGTGACTTTACAACTGCTGTTTTAACAGATGTCCACATGTCTTTTGACCTGCAAATCACCAAAACCCAGTACACATACACATTGGTGTCTCTCTTTACATTGAGATGATGTCACACAGAAAAATAACTTTTCCAGGTTCTGTTAAAGTTTTACCATCCTGTTGGTTTAAAAGTTCAAAGTACAAAGGGTAATTTGGACCTTGAAGGGTCCTGTCAAGAGTTATTCTATAGGGAAAATCCTTTTTCATCTGCAGGGGATTCTTTCACTTGCAGTAATGTGTTTGGCCACTGGGACAAATTGGCAACAAGGCAGACTTGCTGCACCATATAAAGCTCCATTAATACACCCATGATCTACATGGGATATACTGTAACTGCAAAGGCATATATTTTATTCCCACTACAACCAACAATATATTCATCATGTCTGTCAAAGTGCCCTTCAGCATCAACATGGAGCCACTTCCTGTTCTGTAATAAACAGCACTATTTGGAAATACCTAAAATGTAGAATGTGAAAGGCCAAAGTGGAGTATGTATTGATATGAAGCAGACTTAAAGGCGCATTCCAGCAATTTATTATTGCACTTCCATAACTCACAAGAGACAGAACAAATAATGGTCAAAATACAAGCAACAGAGGCTGAGAGATGCAGTCTCTTACGGTAGAGCTCCAAAAATACTGGATCCTAAATTTCCCATACGCAACAACTAGCATTATTTTGTTTCACCCTCGCTGCTTGGTAAACACCAGCATCTTTCAAACTCAGTGGCCCAGGTTTGTAACGCAGGCTTTAGACCACAGAAGACATTATACTGTTATCACACACTCAGTATTACTGCTCATTAGGAGCACACTGACCTTTGTGTAAAACTAGTGGAGAGCCAAATTGTACTTGCCTCAGAACACTATGCAAGTGCCTGATGCGTTTTCAGCACTGGCTTTAGTTCACCAATTCTACTGAGGCCTTAAAAAACACATATTTATTGATGTCATATTTGGTATCAAATGTATCAAACCAGAAAACAAAACCTTACATTATAGACAATAGATTCAGTCATGCAGTGAAATGAATGAAGTGCAGACGCAGCACAAGCCAGAGGGGATGTTCTTATGCTTCTGTGATTTTCAAAGTCTGGTCCCACCTCTAAAGCACCCACATAGCATAATCCCTACTGCTTTTAAATGGATTTAAGGTCTTGACAGAAAGTTCTTAAAATACATATTTCTAAGTCATGAGCAATTATCTTCAATATTTAATAATGACAAAAGGCGATGTTCTGCTGGCAATGTTTACACTGTTGTAATGGCTTTCTTGCAACGCTGTTATCATACTAGAAGCAAAGCAGTCTGTGGAATACAAAGCAGAAATGGGCTCAGCTGCTCCTCTCATGAGTTCAAGCACGAAATGAGCATTGACTGTGTATTCCCTAATTTATCTCTTAATGACCTATTTACACCTTTAATCCACCAATCACTCTCCTGAGTAGTCGACAATTTTCAATTGACACGAGAGATGGAAATGGTATAGGGGTATTAACGCCAGGATTGCATTTATTTGAAATAATGAACTTTTTTCTTGAGCTTGGATTGCTTACAAGTGCACCAAGCACCCTCAGTAGAAATGTTGTCATGATTTATTAAATGCTCAGGCTCATAAAACCGTGAAGGCTTTTCAGCTGTAAAAGTAAGCTAAGCATACACTTGTCAAGAAGAAAAAACACGTTTCATTTCAAATATGTTAAAACTGTGGTGTAATCAAGTGTCTTGTTAGGTAGCCTTTCCTGGCATTTTATTATCTATTTAAAACTCACTACTTTCCCCAATTTATTTGACATTACGGCTGTTTACACGTGAAGGAAAAAAGAATTGTCATTTAATACAAGCTGAAGACGGGTCTGACTTGAATCCATGCAGTGCTTAATAGTAATCAGGTCTAGAAGTTTTCCCAACTGTTCCGTATGATTATGATAATGTGTAAGAGCAACCAGAGGTAATGAGCCATCAAGACTTTGTCTGACTATTTAGATGTCAATTTCAGACCAACATTTGAAATGTCACTTCAATAACGTGTTTATTTCATTGCATGCAAGGGCAAACTTCTGATGATCAAAGAGAGCCAAATACTGATCCCTGCTGCATTCTGATGCCAACTCACGGAGCAGTGGCACAGTGGTTTCGCTTTTTTCTTGGTTCAAGTGGATGTCATTGAAATACTTCCCGCTGCCTTCTTCTTTTTGTGGTGAACATTGGGAGTGATGTACTGTAGGAATGGACGGGGAGGAGGTATCCCACAAGGAGAGCAAGGAAAGTCTTTCATATGTAGATTGCCTTCTTGTTTACTACAAATGTTTCACAAAGTCTTAAGATTCTGACAGGAATCAAAGAATCATTTTTACCCTGCGCCTTCCTCCCATTTGAAATTGTTCATCATTCATCAACAACCGCAGAGCTCACCTACCCAAGACAGGGGAGGACAGTAGTATGGTCATGAGTTTCTGCTTAATGCTTTTTAGAAAACCCCTGGCCTCCGCAGCCTATGGCAAGGCTTTAGACTATGATCCTATAACATATGACAGCAACAGAAGATTGCTTCCTATTGATATAACAGCAATACTTCATCTCATGAGGAGTTCCATGTTTACAGCTACTCCATCATTTACACCAAAGCTATAGAGGGAATTCATATTAATACAAGCAGTGCAGAGTTGCTGGAGTGTAATGTCATGAAACGAGGTACCTGTGCAGAGCGAAAACTAGGATTAGTCCACTGCCTAAGGGTAATATCAATATTTTTTTCAACAGTACACAAGCATGTGTTTAGAGCGCATACAAATGTGCTAAGCAGTTGTATTGCCTCGGGTTACTTCACGGCTTGCAGACAACATAACCATCTATCAGATGATGCCAAAAAATTGAAAGATTCACTATGCATAATGCTGATTTTTAGAGGGGATGTGAAACGTTAAGGGAATGTATAGTATCAGGAACAAACAAGAGGCTATTAAATATATTGCAATGCATCTTTCAATCTATCTATCTATTATGCTCTATATTGGTATGACCCAAGACAAGTTCAAAGCCAACTAAAAAAATCCAAAATTTGGCAGACTTAATATTTTTGAAAATTGCCATATGCTGCTTACAGACACAAAACATAGTCTACTGCGTATGTTGAAAATACATCATGCATTATTTCATATGTACATATTATCAGATACATGTGCCAACTACAGTGTCAGGTCATAGCTTTGAATGCTAATCTATAAAAGGTACCGTTATATGGGGCAGAGATGTGATGTGCAAACATTTCTTGGTGGCAGAAATAATCTTATTAGTTGATTTAAAATCAACTCAAAAGCACCTCATTTTTTTGCAGCAAAGATATCTCACTGGTAAACCTGAATGCCAAAAAAAAAAAGAAAATCAAAATATGAATAAATAAATAAACAAGCAATTCATGATAAGCTGTGACCAGTTTGGCAAAAATGTACTTCCTCATCAAAATTATTGCACGGCAAACGTATGCTTTAACAGATATGGCAACCAGGCTTTTTAGAATCTTTTAGAAATCCATCTCAGAAAGACTGGTATGTTTCTAAAAAAAAAAGAAAAGTTTTTGGCATCCAATTAGTTGACAAAGTGACAGACTTACATTGGCTGCCGGTCACATCTGAAAGAGCGCTCATCCTCAAAATAAGCCTCATAATATTAGCAACCTCCTCTCTTACCCTTTGCTTTTCCAGTGGGCTTGTCTTATATTTCTTAACAAGAGAGCTTCAGATCTCAATTCTATGCAATGATGCACAACTAATAAGCCGGTATGCCTACAGAGCTACTCTGCCTCTGAATATTTTTAATCATTTCTGCAGATTGTACACATATGGGAGTTAAAGTGTCTTACCTGACAGGACTGTTCCTGCTGTCAGGATCTCGAGCCGTTACCGCGCCCACCTCTGTGCCACTTGGAGAGTTCTCATATACGTCCATGATATAATGATCTATAGAAAAGACAGGGGCTTCGTCCACATCCCCAACTGTGATTTTAAGGGTGGCAGTGTCTTTGAAAGAACCAAGATAGGAAAAACGAGGATCCACATGTGTATTCACCCCCTCAATGTGGAGAGTGTAGGTCTTCTTTCTCTCGTAGTTCAGAGGCTGTTGGGAATGAATGAATGTTGGAATATGATTAGCACACTCGTGGTGCAAAGTAGTTACACTTTATCTGGATGGTGACAAGATGTGAAGGCTAACTTAGGGCTGTAATCACTTTGCAGTAAGATGAGTGTCCGTTAGACAAACTGGACTAAGCATAATTTTAAGTTTGTACAACTCAAGTTATTATTTTCTTCTGCCAGGTGTAAGACTTTTTTCATTTATACTACAAAAATGAAACTAAAATAGACCAATATTTACTAAACTAAATCAGTAAATGTAATTAAAGAATAAATTAGTTGTCTGAGAGCTGCCAGTTTAATGCCACAGAAATCTAATTTCTGTGAATGATATGTTTAGCTGCAAATAGACAGTTCAAATCATGTGGGAAATGATTTAATATAAATCCAACACTACTACAAAATACATTGTAAGAGCCTAAGACATATATTATGAATGCATTTCCTACCTCATAAACCCATAAACTCATCAATTTGTTTTGAATTATTTTGAACTTGTGTATATCAACTTGCATTCTTCTTCTTCTACTCCTCTTTTATTGAAGCATTGCTCCCTTTTAAAGTGCATTACTTCCACCAACTGTTACCACCCTCTGCAGATGGCAGAATTGTGTATGCATGAGTGTCCTCATATGCTGGTAAATTATTCGATACAAACAGTATGAGGACCTGCTCATCAAAACGTTGCTTTACAGCACCATGTATGGTCAAAACTCTCCACAGTACACCTTTTAAGTCAGCGGTCAAGCAAAAGACTGACACACATGGCCATTTCCTAATATATTTTCCTGAGGAGTCTCTAAAAGATCACATTTCTGTCTTGTAGACAGTATGTTCTTACCTTTTTGAGGCTGACGATTCCTTCTCTCGTGTCCCTGTCCGTGGATATGGAGAACATGTTGGCCCCCTCTGAGTTAATGATGCTGTACTTGATGTCTGCATTGATGCCAAGGTCCTCATCATTGGCTTTGATCTTCCCCACTGGTTTCCCTACTTGAGCTGATTCAGGGACGTACAGCTGATAATTTTCTGTGGATGAACATTGATGTGTACCCATTTAGAGACAGCAAAAAGCTGTTTTAAACAGAAGCTGATCTGCCCCGCATCGTTGTCTGAATGTTCTACTAAAAGAGCTTAGCTAAGCAATTTGATTCTGTCACCATTTGTTCCTGAGGGGATGTCATTAAAAATTGTCTGCAGTGCTTCAATTGACATTAAATGCTAAACCGTGGTTGATAGCACTGCAATGGAGCAGATCAAACTCTAAGGCAGATGATTATTCAGAAAATGTTGATGGTTTTGAAATAGTTTTGTCACTGCAGCACAAAATGAAAAACTCAGAGCCGTGGGGGTTTGTGCTTGATGAGGCACTTTCAAAGACAAAGAATCACAACTTTATCATTACTTAAATTTATCATTAAAATGGAGAAAATTCAGACTGCAAAACAGAGGGTTTTGATGAATGCTAGTCTAATTTAGCTAATTATGGAAAACTTAGAACAATATTAGACTACTGAGTCCCACAATAATGAAGTATGATACATCACAGTGAGGAATGCTAAGTAGTTCTGTGAGGGGAAGCCTCAATAATCCATGATTTGTGCACTAAACCTTCTAAGAGATTGATATATGGTTAATCAATGCATGCATGAAAAAATTATAATTAAGAGAATTTTGTCTCTGCAAATACTGAAATGTTGATGTTTCCTCAGCAAAAAACAGTGAAGACACTGTAAAGGATAATCTGCCTGTCTTTAATGGGCAAACATATTGGGACTTTTGCTCCACAGTGTGAATGAAAAATAGCACCTTTCTTACAGTTACTTGCTGTGTTTCCACTTCCACAAGGGAAATACAGTACAGAATTCTTTTTAGAAATGCTTTTCAGGTAATGTAACTGCCTCAGGCATCTGTAGTGGAGGTCTTCTGCTCAAGGCCCAAAATGGTTGAGAACAGCTGATTATATTTCCAGCCACAGCTTGGCCATTTAATATAATAGAAGCTAATGTATTCAGATTAGTAGTAGTAAAAAATTTACATTACCACTGGTTATTTTGCTAAATTACCCTTCTGGCTAGTTAACTAGCAAAGAATCCAAAAGGAAACAATTTTCTCAGGGTAAAGAGTTTTCAAATAGAGGCTATGGCCAAAGACAATGTAGTGTCTTCCAGTTTCCTAAATGCAATGCACCTTGTTCCAACACAAACAACTCTCTATTTTTAATAGGTATAGTGAACTTAAGCCTGTATCTTGTTAGCTGGACTGTCGTGTTCAGGTAATGTTGTGTACATACTTTGGGGAAACTTGGGTGGGTTGTCGTTGATGTCTGTCAGAGTGATGTTGATGGTGGTGGAGCCAGAGAGGCCTCCGACCTGGCCTGCCATGTCTTTGGCTTGGATAACAACGGTGTAGTGTTCTCTGGCTTCCCGGTCCATGTTAGCTAAGGCAGTCCTGATGATTCCTGCATGGTTGGAGGAAAACAAACCATTTGAGCTAAAATAGGTATTGATAAGTTCTCGCGTGGCACCAGACTTTTTTTTTTATATCTTTATATCATTAGTTGCTGTTAACCACAAACTCATTAAGTAAAATAGCCCACTATTAAATATATACATAGGTCAGACACAGCAAAACGGACCAATACAATCATGCTTTTCTAGATAAAGACACGAAAAGAGATCACTGTTGACAGACTGAAGATAACACTTTGACTGTTGTCAAGATGTTATTGTCATTGTCCTAATACTTTTCCCACCAAAACGTCTTTTAGTTATGGACTACTCATAAGGCACCGTATCACACTTTCCTTTAAAGACACCACAAAATGGTGCTTCTTTCATCTTTGATTCTCCTGGTCTCTCATTGTCAAGGTTAGCCTTTCCTCACTTTTCATTATATTTTAAATGACTATGCAACCTTGGATCGCGGCAGAATGCAACTTTTTAAGGTACCCACTCAATCACATTTATTACTACAATAACACAGCAAACACAGCCATGAACTTTCACAATTCTAACTCAGTGATATATGACTGCACCTCTGCCCACTACAGAGAAACTGTACACAGGTAAATTGCAACACAGCCAAAAAGACAGGCAGAGTATTTGCTTCCTGTGTTGCTGGGTGGTGGGTGATTTAGTGAATGTAATGGCTGCATGTCTTGCACATATATTTGTCTGCGTGTGTGTGTGTGTGTGTGTGTCTTTTGTGTGAAATCTTAACATGTCTGTTTGTCTATATTAGTTGTGTGTGTCTATATCTATGCCAGAGGGTTAATTCGCCATCTTTGCTCCTGAAACTACATCACCACATGGAGCCTGATTTAATATGTTCTACCAGTTACATCAGTGTTCATTGTAAATCCTGCTTTTCCCCAGAGCCAACACCCTCTGGCAACCATTGAACTTATGTTCTTGTGAACTTGTGACCCCTGCAATAATACACAACAGTTGACCAGGAGCATTGAGACCTGGGAGGAAATGGGATGGCATTGATCATGATGGGAAATGGACTTTTGCTGCTGTTGCCTCCTGTTGTGAGTGAAATCTCAACCGAAGGCAATGATAAGATGGCTTTAGAGAATGAATCAAGGCATCACTAAACATCACTGAAACCTGGTGAAAATTTTGTTTTTTGCATGACTCACATGATGGATAACTAAATCTATTTTTACCCATTTTTTGTTAAGAAGCCAAGGACACCAAATTTGGTTTGTGCTACATTCTTACTCCACTCCCACTGCTTATTTTCATTCTACTCTGGGAAGCAAGATGAATGCAATTAACTGCAATTAGCCCATTTCAGAAACATGGCGGATGAACGTATTGTTTACTTTGTCTTGGCAGGCAAAAGATCATTCTCACTATTACACAATGCCGTCCTTTCTGACTGTCAATTATTATCAGATTCACAGAAAAAACGTATTCTATAGCATAACACATTAGACAGGTACTGTCACAACCATATCTTTTCTCAGGAGTAGGTGGAGACCAAAAACTGAGCTAAAAGGAAACTAACTATTGGACTTACATTCCCCAGGTGGCCAGAAACATGACTCCAAATTAATGCTAATGCTGCTCAAGTTTGCAATATCAACTTAAACTGAGATAATATGTTATATTTACAGGTTGTTTTTGCTGACCCCAAGTGGACAAACTTTTGTCAGTTATTGCAGGTTTAATACAAGTGGTGGTGTTACTGTATATATGAAGTTTTACATTTGATAGGAGACATGAAAATACTTCACATCCTGTTGGTTGTTAATACACACAGCATTAACAGAAAAAGGCTGTCTGACCTGAAATATGAATAAAAACACTACATTACCTACTGCAATTGTTACTGTTAACAGAATCAAACCATCTATACATAGGAAAATGACTAAAGACCTAATTCACTTACATATGGGCTTTCCTTAGAGCTATGATCTTTAAAGTTAAGAATAGGTGAGTTGTATGTGGCTTTCAATAGTTTAACATTTTTGCATTAAAACTGTATTGCACAAAATATAAAAAATGCAGAGCATATCTATATTTAAATGTGTTTGAAGTACATGGTTAACTGCCTCAGATGACTGAATTATCATTTATACCAATTTTTGTGTTAGTACTCTGTTTCCAATGCACTAAATTCACAAAAATTGACTTTGGAGTGAATTAATGCAGTTTTATGATTTACTAATTTCACAAAAGAGACAGCTATAGCTGTCTTATACAAAAGGTCATTTTCCTCTTTCTTTCTTCAAGACTCTATAGACAGAAACTAATCCACTCGCCTCAGGCAGAATAATCATTAAAAGTGGGTCAAGGAGCAAGGCAGCCAACAGTATTAAGATCCAGGGGATCTTAGGTTACACATCATCTGTCACACTGAGCTGTGGCTGTCCCATAGACTGCCTGTCACATAGACTAGGAAGCAGGACTCAGCAGTGAGTCAACAAAACAGGAAATTATATTATAAATAGCATGATGGAGCAGAATGGAATAGTAATATCGAACTATCACAAGCAATACATATAAAATAAGTTATATGAGCAGAAGGTGTTTTACAAGGAGTCAGTTTTCTGCTGAAAATTGCACTCAAGAGTCGAACTAAGGTCAGATGATTTTGTAATCTCCACAATGTAACCTATAAAAATATAAACTTGACAAGGTGATGGAGTCTCTACGAATGAGCTGTCAATAGAGCTTCTACCGCTGCATCCACAGTGGTATGAATAAACCCTAACCTATTGATTCCTCCTGTTCGTATTTCTCTGGTGGCTGATGCTTCTAGACTTTTTCCATAAAAAGGACAGAATCAGTTGACCAGTTAAGAAAGAGTTTTCCAATGTAAAATGTCACTGTATTCTGTGTGACCTCAAATTCCTCTCCAAGGCCACACAGAAACCCTACTTTTTAGATGTTGTGAGATAAAGCAAAACTACTTAGCCACTTTTTTTGTAACTGTACTTTCAAGCATATTGCGGTGGCTCAGTCTGTTTTATGTACCAACTCTGACAGTGTCTACTACTCGTTTGGTGTCATTTTGTGTGTATTAGTTCTGCTTGCAAAAGAGCAACCATTAAGTGGGGCAGCAAGCTAGACAGACACTAATGTGTTGCAGGGCTTTATTCCAAGGTATATCAAAGCAAATAAATGTACTTTGACCACCAGGTAGATTCCTCTCTGACACAATATAGAAATATTTCATAACAGCTGCATTTGCATTTTGTTCTCTCTGCCCATTAATTATTGATTGAAGTACTAATAGTGGTTATATATTGTAACTCTGGTTCTAGTTGAATGGTGATCCTAATTAAATGGGAGTCAACTGACTTGTGAGTTGGTGGAGAATTATACTTTAGTACATTCTGTCTTTCAAACGGTGACATATGCAACAACACATTAATTATTTTATTTTTGCCACACTGTTCTTTTCAAATGCCAGGTCTCAGCATGGATCTACTGCTTTTCTTGGTTTCAAAACTAATCAAAGTGCTTGCAGCCACTTTCCTATAATGATGCGGGCTCTGCAAACTCTATTGGTCCTTTGTTATTAACTGGAGCCTTAACATTACTTAACCTGGGGTCCTTGAGACACACAGACCTTGGCGAGTGGCCACGCTTTCCATTAAAACAACACCAAGACTGACGATCTGACCTTTCAAGTCTCTTATTACCCCCCTTACTCATGAAGGCGCATCGCTCCTGAGCAATATTTCACAGCAGCGGGTTTAGGAACAATGAGCACACACTAAAAAGTATGAGGTTTTCTTTTTTGGCTTTGGGAATTTCACTGTTGTCCACAACAGTGAAGATGATCTGCTGTCAATTATTTGTCATCAAACAAACAAATGAGAACCCCTGCCATTTCTGACCATTCAGAAACAAAGAAAACACTCACCAGGATGTGTGACCACCTAGGAATGTGTGGGAACACATTCACATCTGATGCAATGCAGCTAAATTATAAACGCACCATCACTGAACTGCATTCATTCTTAAAGCAAATTCTTTAACAATGCAGAAACGGCTACAGGAGTATTCTTTGGAAAGTGCAAGTACCTGAAGGTATGTCAGTACTTTGACATGAGGATCGCACCCGTGAACTACCTTTCCTGACCATTTCTGAGCCGTAATACCTCAGATAGTCTCTGCTAAATCTCCATGGAGCTCGTCAGTTAATTTAGAAAATAATTGAGAAAGAGCTGACTTCCTTGAACCTGGGCCCATTTGACACAGTGAGGTTAGCCTTTTCCTCAACCTCCCCAGTCTATTAGAGTTGATACCATCACACTATCCACCTCTTTGTCTGGCTGGAAACTTCTAAAGGAGGACAATCTCCTGGGTGAACAAAAAGGATTATAGGAGATTACTAAAGCGCTCTTCAATCTCCAGCTTCAGGAATCTTGGTTTTTGGCCCATCCAATACGATGTTATCCCTGTGTGTCTGCACTCTTACAGCATTTCTGGAGAAAAGGTAGACAACAGCAACAAAAGCAGCTATAAAAATCATAATAGTACACCTCTTCTTTTTCTGTTTATATATTGGATCATATCTATTTGAGAATAACTGTTTGGACTGCTCAAGACTACATCTCGACTGATTGACAAAGAGACAGCTTTTTCCTTGATCTAACCAGAGGTAAGACTTAATCCATGAGCCACAAAAACGTCTTGATCTGTGTCAGCTCCTTCAATAAACTCCAACACTCCCAAATCCCAGATCAGCAGAGAAATTAGCCTATTTAGGATGCAAAAGGGACTTAGGGGTTCTGCAGTGTGCAGCGTCTTTGCATGTGTGTGTGAGCGAGTACAGATGTAAAGTGGGGTTGGGGGAGCATTCGACTATGAGACTCAAGAGGAACCTTGATGTCTCTGCGGGTAAGTGACAGATGCACAGTAGTGATGGGAAAGACAGGAGTTACATCCCGACTATAAAAAGGATAAATGCAGCCACCGTCTAAGGAGTACTTTTGCTGAGATATAGAAAGCTCTTATTAAAACGGTTAGCTTGCAGTTTTGAGATTTGCAAACCATATAATCAGGAGAATAATAATCAAATGAATCCATTGCAGCAAATGTTCTTAACACAGTTAGCATGTCACTTAGCATATAACTGGTCTGGTGATGTGGCAAGCTAATATTGTAAGAGCACAGTGACTGAGCTTTCTCAGTCAACCTGTCTAATGTACATCCAGGCACCATTTTTAACTTGTATCCTGTGTGATTTACATTCAGTGAGCAGATAGAGGTTCAGTCTCCCTGTCTAATACTCTGTTGTCCTTGTGCATCTGCTCGTTACTGACCAAAATCCCCAGACAAGTCACAACATAAGCAGCAGGTAGGGGGCTCAGGGTCCTCTAAGAGGACACCTTGCCAGGATTTGTCGCTGCTGTTGGAAACTCTTTGTTCCAACTGTAGCAAACCTCTGTCACCATCCATTCTTTGTAAAATGCAATACGTATTGAAAATTTAAAGGGATATTTGACATTTTGGGCAATACACTTATTCCCTTCAGTGCAAAATTAGCTGAGAAGATCGATACTCTCATATCTGTCGAGATATATATATATATATATATATATATATATATATATAAATCTTCTCATTTAATCTGCAACAAAACAAATAAACATATTTCCCCAAATGTTAAACTTATTCCTCTAAATCAATTTCAAGGAAATCACAAATGAATTCCTGTTTATTGATTATGAATATTAAAAACTGGACTTGCTTCTAAACTGCAGCCTCCACATGCAGTAACTCCGGCTAGAAAGGGATTGCAGAAAATGGTATTGAATTAAGAGTCTGCAGGTTTTCACTCCAGCCACATACAGCACCAGGTGATTTCACTGATTAGTCTCTCCGCTCTTTTTGAAGGTGTGATAATCAGTGGTCTTCATTTCTGTATTGTGCAGTTGGAAAGAAAAACTGCGGAGTGCTTCACTAACCAACAAGCGGATAATCTAGGCACACCTCTAAATTACATTTCTCTGTGCTGTATATAATGCTATAGGGGCACCATCTAATTTTGAATTTGCACAAATCTGCGCAGGACATACTGTGTGTGATTTCTGACTAATTGATTTGATAGATCAATCATTCATTCATCAATTCCCATCTTAACACTGAAAGCTGGTTGCTGGAATGTTGGTTTCTTAGTAACAGTCATATAACCATGATAAATGCGGCAACGTTCTCCTTGGCCAGCACCTATACACTGGCATTTGCTCTCTCACTATTAAATCGGGTTCTCTTAACCTGTGATTCCAGCACTTTAAATGACTTTTTTGAGCACTATTAAGATGTCAAATCATACATATAAAGCATATTGGTCAACTGGAGTGGTTATGATAGAAATGTAAATCTCTCACACCACCGCATAATCTGTACTGACACAATGGATCGGAATTACACCTCATATTGCTAGGATGAGCAATAATCGTATTACCAATCCAAATGTCAATCACACATGATGAGCACTTACAGACAACTTTACATTTTATGTAAACTCTTGGAGGCGTTATTCATGAAAAAGAATTATAAGGCCATACAAACTATTTTGGATTGACAAATTATTATAATGCAGTGCAAAGCTGCCACATTTGTTTTCTTCTGCCCACATCTTTCCCCTCAGGCCTCCCATCATTATCAGTTGTATCAGTTATATTTCTGTCTTTACAAAGTCTGTGTCATGCTCATTTATTTCTTCAGCGAAGTAAATCTAATCCCAAATTCCTATCTCTCCTTTTTTGCGGGCTGCATGACACCATCATAGATGCATCAATTACAATTTAGCATACATGACTGAATCTTATTTCCAGTGGAGACAAGCAGCTGCCTTAATGCTGTTCTCTGAGTTAATTAGTCAGTTAAGAAGTATGAACTCTCTTATTTTGTATTGGGTTATTAACATGTCTGTCTTAGTTATCTGGCTTTGAAATGCAGGATGTGCAGTGGAATTTGCCTCTGGTTTGGTAAACTATTTAATAGAGTTATTGGTGGTTCAGGGTCTGGTGTGAGGCTATACAAATAAACCTGGAAATGTAGGAAACTTATCTGTTTCTTTGTTAAGGATGATACACTTTAACAAGTCATAGTTCAGTTGTTACAATATAAAAGCCATGTGATTCACAACATCTTGTGTTATTTGCAGATCTTGTCTTGATGAACATGGTTTATCATATTTGATGCCTAAATTAATCTTAGATTCAGTGATATGGATCTACAGGATGGGCAGGATAAGTTGTATGATCATGAGCTGTTTACTTTTGAAAGATAACTTTAAATGCTTATTCCTGTGTAAATAAAAAACTGTGTATAGAGTGAAATAACTTAAAGGGTCATTAAAACGATTTTACACATGAATGTCAGTTCACTAGTCAAGAGGAGCACTACTGAACCTGTGAAAATGATTGTATAATGTGTTCTGTGGCTCTGGAGGAAGCTTTCTAAAGTCTGAGAAAATAATCGTGATGATCATTGGGGTCATTATTGGATTTCAAATTTATAAAAGACAGCCTTCGTAACAAAATTTAGTAGTAATTTAATGTTGTGGAGTGGGAGAGATGTGGGCGTTAAGCAGTCATGGACAGCCTAATGAAAGACACTATAGCGGTGCATTATGGGAAATGTAGGATCCAGTGTTTTTGAAGCTTGACTTTTACAGGGAATACAAGTCAGGATATCTCAGCCTCTACTGCTTGGATTTTGACTCTTCTTGTTTTAACTTGTCTCTTTCTGAGTCCCCCAACATTATGGTTATTAGTTTTATTAGGGACATTGATGTACAGTATTTGAATTCTAACAGCTGCAAGGCATCACAAATACTTAATGGGATATTTGGTATCAGAAGCTGGTATCAAGTTTCTGATTGCTTTGACAAGGCAGCTTGTTATATAAGCCCTTTATCCCGTTCTAAGGTTGAAAAGTGCTATTTACTATAACTGTGGTCAATCTACCATTTAATATCATTTCCAAACAGGCCTGTCATTTCAGTCGCTGGTGGGTTTATGATGGATGTTATCAAAACCACTAAGCCAGGGAGACGAAACAGGTAAAACTGTTCACTTTGTTGCTTGCTGAGGATTTGGGTCAAGTCTGAGACGGTCCTTTGGGGATTCCTTCAGCACCATATGTGCAGGCCAAATGCTATCATTACCCTCTGTCCTTAAACGATCTTTCCTTCTACCTCGTGGGTCTTGTAAAATCTGTCACTGCTGCATCAGGCCACCAGACCAAGGTCAAATGGGAAGAGTTGGATTTGTCCGTGTGTGTGTGTGTGTGTGTGTGTGTGTGCTTGCATGTGTGTGTTCTTTTAATCCTGCTAATGATATATGAATTCCCCATGACAGTGTCTCTACAGTTTAAGCATGGTGGGAGCCAGGTACATGTGGATATGAGGAGGTGTAAGCAAGCTAATGCACTGTGATACAGATGCAGGAGCAGCTTCAGCTCCCCAGTGTGGTGCTCAAATGTGGCAGCATGCCAATACAACGACTTTGGCTTAGCATATTAAAGATCACATGCAAGTGCAACTCCCTCCATGTGCACATTTTCCACTGACCGCTGGAGTTCCTTGTCCTAATTTGAGGGCGGAGGGTGGTTTGCCAGCGGCGAAAACAACAGCCCACTTGTATAAATTAATTGAATGGGTGGAATAGTGCTGTGCAGAGAGTGCAGCTGGCTAGGCCTTCGATCACGTCCCTACTCCTCTGCACGCCCCACGCTGAATTACAATGCAGACAAGCTGCCGAGTCAGCTCAAGCTAAACAAGCCATCTGATGTGTCCAAAAGCACACTGCATATGGAAAAAAGAAAGAAAATCACTGTAGAACAATAATTTTTACAGTCGAAATCTATTTAAATCATGTTTTAACTATAACAAATATAGTTGAACAAAGTATGTGGTGTTGCGTGCAAAGGCCCAGTTTTTATGCAAAAATTGGCCTTGCTTCTGCCTCACCACACCGCTGCAAAATTGCTCCATCAATCCCCACTGCCTTTTCCCTCGAGGTAAAGTCAAAATATTCAGCAATTCATTTGTGTTGCTCATTCAGCAAAGAATCCATGTTTTACATGGTCGGTATAGTCTCAAAGGGGCCAATAGTTGTTCCAGACAGCGCTAAATCAATTCATACAAGTCGATTGTTGTTCACGTTAACCGAAAGCAGCAGCAGCAGCAACGGCAGAGGCAAGCATGCAAAACTTCAGACACGCGCGTGCACGTACACTCTTTTGTGAGATCAGAGTCAAGCAGACATGCACACACGCACAACAACACATTTTTCACATCATGTAAAAGTTATATGTCTTGCACTTTAGAAGGTTTATTAACATTTAATAGATTCCAGAAGAGGCCTCTCAGACAAAAGGTGGATTTTGAAAACACTGAGCACTGCCTGTTGTGGCTTTTTATGGTCTTTCAAAAGGTAGGAAACAATGGCTTTCTGAAGGCATCTCTACAAATGTCTCCTTTGACCCTTGAGGAGTTAGTTATGGCCCACAAAAAGTAGATTGCGTGCTGAACAATACAGCAGTTGTGTGAGTAGTCCATAACTCTACTGTGGCTGCTTTAGCTTTTATGATGTCAGACGTGCTGCAATAACAGAACAGGATGTTCACTGCAAGAAGCATATGGTGCACATATTTCACAACATGATATACACATCACTTTAGGAGATCAAGAATTATAACAGTTACTACTCCCATTCATAGTTATAGTTACCATGCTTGCAAGAGTGTGGGTGCTTACTTTGTCTAAGCATTTTTACAGAGCATGCAGTAATACCACACCTGTTTTGGGGTCGACGGAGAAATATGGCTGTCCTTGTAGAATACTGTAGACTATTCTGGCACTGTTTCCATAGGTGGGATCGTCAGCATCAGTCGCCGTGACTTGCAACACGGAAACACCTAAAAATGAACACAACAAAATTATTCCCTGATAAATACAGGTTTGCAAATGGTAATGCAAGGATATTGATATGATTTCATTGTGTAATGACTATGTGTTGAAAATCTCCTAGCAACCACGTCTGGTGCTTTTTAGATCCAAGGAGAATTGCTGTGCACAAAATCTGAATATATGTTAGGAAGGTTAGAGAGAGAGAGAGAGAGAGAGAGAGATACTTAAAATGCTGGACATGTTCTCAATAAAAAAACAAGAATGTTGTAGCTTTAAGAAGATCACCTCATTTAACCCAAAGAAACTGCTAGCTAACTAACTAACATGCTGATTTAGCATGCTTCAGCAAATGCTCACACAATATTTTATATGATATATTGCCCACTGCACAAAATAGATAAATAAAAATAAATAAATGTTATCTTTGCAGATATTGTGTTGAGCTACCTAGCTAAAAGAATGCCATTATGTAAACACAAAGTAAGTCAGAAAAAATGATCAGTACGGAAATGAACTGTCTTTATAATGTAATAGAGAGTGATCATATAGAAATTAATTCACTTGTTCACAGGCACTGTTGCACAAAAGCTGACTGCAGTGTGTGTGAGCTATGTCACATGAAAGTTAAATTGCTTTTTCAGACATTTTTCAGGTGTTAAACCTTAAATGGGAAATATGAGTACAAACACTGGTCTTTTTCGCGTTTTTCATTGCGAAAGATGACAAAAACAAAGACAAATGGTTTGAAAACTTAGAGGGATGGCTCATCATTTACACTGTTATTTAAAAATTCTGTGTAAAAGCCACTGTGGTAAAATTTAGCACTTGGAGTGTTGCTGAAACATCATTACAGGCTTCATTAGCCCATACACATGATGAGTGTATTTTAATTGTACTGCAAGCTTATATAATGCATTAGTACATGTAAGAATCATAGTATGATTATGTTAGGAGATATATGAGATGTATTATACATCCTTGGGCCTGTAAATCCTCTGGACACTTGCTCTGTTGTTGTCCTCTGGGAATGAAACTAAATGAAACAAGTGAAACTCACTCCACTGTGTCTCACCAGATATGACTTATTTTTCTTGGAAAGCTGAAGGAGCAGATTGAAATGCCACCCATAATGAACCATGTACTCCACAGTATGCTTGGGCACTCTGCATCTCTGTCAGCCTTGCAGCAAAAATTGCACTGGGAATTATTTGGACTTAATCAATTCTGGGATTGCTTTGGAAGCTGAGCTGGTTCCAAATCATCTGTCTGGGAAAACTTATTAGTTAGTACATAATTTGATTGATGAACCTTGAATTGTTCAAATTGTTCTGTGTTAATGGCCTAAGTAAAGAAAATACTCATCTGTGACCTTGTATGATTAATATTTCTGTATAGTATGGTGAAGAATCTGACTACAAAATCTTTATCACTATGTATTATCTTCCAGGTTTTTCAAAATGTGGAAGCAGATTCATAGTGTCACATATTCGGACTGATAATGCACTCATTATGCACTCCTAAAAGACTGTACAATGTGCTTGCCATTGCTCACAATGCACTTCAGCTTAAGTGTTCAAGTACTATATATGTGGAACTATTAAGCTAAAGAGTGAACTAGTCAGTCAGTATGCACATGTTTGCTGATTATTAACTTTAACAATCAGTTTCACAAATGCATTAAAACTCTGCAGGGAATCTGGTCTCAAGAGTTCTATGGTTACAGTACCTTTGTTTTTTTTTCTTTCATGTTACAGGCTTCCTGGAGAGTAAAGACACTTTACAATACAGCCTATTAGACAAGTAGTTGCAGTGAATTTGACATCAAGTGCTCAAGGATATATTACATTGTTGACTGCCAGGCTGCTTTGAAGGCAGGGAGGCACCATATATTTAAGGTTTCAGTTGTGTACTCTACCTTGCATTGTACCTGGATTATTTTTACACTGGGGTGGGGGGTGTTCTTTTTGAAAATGGCCATAACTACAGAGAAGACTAGAGTCTAATCTATCAATACATACACCCAGTTGCCCCTGACATTGGGTACATGACATTGTCGGAAATGTGTAAGTTTAAATATATATATTTATTACTGCGGTCAAGTTGAAGGTGGTAATGTACTGGACTACATGATATTGAGAGACCTCTCAATATGCTGCACTACAGTATCATCACTAACTATGACCTGCTAAAATATATAATTTAATTAACACCTATCACAGTGTCAGCAAAAACTGATTAAGCATCATAAAAGTAGACTTTATGGCAGAACAAATGTATTGGATTGCATTTTGACTGTACAAGAGTACCTAATAAAGGGGTACTGAGTGTATATTACTTGTTTATATTCATGAAACTTTCCAGAGGACTAGCAGTCCATGAAGGTTGTGCTAGCATCACGCAGTAAGAACCAGCAAGTGACAAAGGGTTACTCAGAAAAATACCATGATAGAAAATGGCTTCTGAATTTCTTGCAAAAAACATCTGTACTTGGTTCAACATATACATATCACCCTTTCCATTATGAACCCAGTCACAAACTGTGTCCCATTTTTACACCCACTTTCATCACCTCCTTTAGGTTTCAATCCATCTATCTCTACTGACCTCAGTGGAATCATTGCCGTGACCACAAAACATAATGCACTTTTAAAAGATCAAGGTTGGTCCCTGGTTGGAACTGGATTACAACCACTGGGTTCTCTTCATCCTCCCTCAGTCTGAGTCAAGGGTCTTGTGCCATTTGCTTCATCCCCACTTTCATTTGGTCATGAAATGAAAAAAAACCCCATTTCCTGGATGTGTACTGTAATGAAGCAGCAATTAGTTAGCAAGATGTTAGTTGAGACGTAATGGGTTGAAATAAGATGTCGTCTTAATGGGATAAAAGATGTCAATACACCGCCAAGTGTGGGTTTTCAGAGAGGCCTGCCATCAGATATGGAAACTGATTTAAAATTTGAAAGCAAAACCAAATATGCAATAAGTACATTTCATAAACCATGGGGTGTATGGGGGAGTAAAACCAATTTGATCTGTGTTTTATGATGGATAGAAGCTTCTACGGGAAACATTTGAGAGAGGCTAATAGGGGAAAATAAATCAAAAGTAAGTGTTCAGTCCTTTGTATGCAACCCTGAATCCCTATTTTGTTTTGTTTTATAAAGGGTTCGACATTTACCCATGTGTGCGATTCTGCTCAATTTCCATACATTAGTTCCAATAACAACTCATTTAATCATAACTATTCTTCTAAACAAGCCACCACCTCTGCCTCTGGGTTTTGAAACCACTATTAAACAGTGATTTTCCCAGAAGTGAAATGGTTGACAGGAAAGCAGAGCTACTATCTCCACTATGTCCATTTAGAGGCATCTCAACTGGGAGATATACAGTAGTAGGAAATTGATACTCCTTTTATCTAGCACTCACAAAAATATGATTGTACCATTGAAGGGGAGGTATGGAACAGTAACGTTGGACTACCTGGCACGTGCCCAGCTAATCAATTTAGACAGAAAAAAAAGAACATCACAACCAATTAGCTGCCACAATCCCAGACAGCCCCTTCCTTCACTTGGGAGCACCAGTATTGACAAATGCTGGGGGATTAGTGCTCTGGAGTGTGAGGACAGTTGATTGTTACAGCCGATTTGACGCTGCAGATACCGAACCAAAGAGGAATTACATTAATGGACATCAGCAAAAGAGGGGGCGGGAAAAAAGGCTAATTATTTTCTCCTTCACAGTCCTTGATTTCCTCCCTTGGGTCATCAACGGTGATTGATTCTTTTTGTGCAACCGATGATGAAGTTTGCAGCGAACATTGAAACTTTAAAATGAGTGGTCTCATTAGAACTAAACGAAGGATGCCAATACACAGATTAGTGCTGCACGTATATTTATGCGCTCATTCAGAAATAAAGATTACATCTAATAATCAATAAGGGTCAATCTAATAATTTGTGCTACAGTAGCAACAGCACCTTTTATGTACCTTAAACTAAACCTAAACCTAAAAATAAAATATTCAGTACGTGCCAATAAATATTATTCCACACACAAAGCATCAGAACATACAGTGCAGCACTCCCAGAAGAGATTAAGCCATGCACTTGACACATCCAACTAAGAAACAAATATACTGACTGGCAAAGTTGTATGTGTGTCAGGCCTGTCTGTTCATGAATATTCATGAATGCAACCAGGGAGATATTGACTGTTTATAAAGAGGGCGCCTACAGGTCTATTGGGGTTTGCATATTTAATCGGTTTTGCACATTTCCATTTTATTCCAGCAAGAAACTGATGAAGCTGTTCATTTTCTCTTTGAGATGTTTTCTAATAAGTATTTCTACTTCTTTTCAGCAACTGAGGGGTTTATTTTAGACAGGCAGATATAAATGGAGTATTTTCAACAAACTGTCAGCGTCACAAATCTGCTATCTCATAGTGTATTTGAAGCAAAATCGCTCTGACAGCAGTTTGGCCACCATTTGAACAACCTACATATGTTTTGAAGGAGTGCCGTGAAATATTTGAGCACCATACTTTTGAGCTATTGTGCTGTGAGGCAGAATCCACTGGACTGAGAAAAGGGTGGCTTTTGTTCACCCGAGCTAAAAACAGAACGGTACAATAAAGAAATAAAAAATAGATGTTTGCCACATGATGCTGGGCATACAAGGAGCAGCTGTCTCAGAGGAGGTGGATAGAGGCTTTTCTTTCCTCTATGATGTGGAGGACTCCACAGTCTCGATGGCAGGGATTGCTGTGGAAGCATTATTGAGTGCTTTATAAAGACCTGCCCACCTGGGAAACCATCACAGCAACCAGAAAACAAAGATGAAAAAGAGGACTCGGCTGGCTTACAGAAGATCAAACATTCTGGAGAACATTATCACATAGAGGACAGACCAGAGTGCTGCACAGGGTAATAACATGTTTGATCACAGTTCTTCATGCTAATACCTTCTTTTAAACCATCTTGGAGCTGTATTTGGCCATGAGTGTATTTGAAACATACACAAGATGTAAAGTCAAAGGTCTTGCCATAATATTTCTCTCTTTACCGCAGGAATAAAAGGGATTATAAACATGAAAAATATGTAAAAAGCAACAGAAATAACATTACAGTTCAGACAGTTTTGTCATCTTTCAACCCATTCAAATTAAGGCTTAGCAATCATTCGAAGGTCCAGTTTATTTTGTAGCGCTACTCACCCACTTCAGACATCTCAGGCACCGTAGCTACAAAGGGTCCATCTGTAAATTTGGGTGCATTGTCATTGATGTCTTGTACTTTGATGATGAATTCCGACTTTGGTTCCAGGGCCTCCTCTGTGTTGCGGTCCAAGGCTTGTGCATGCAGGACGTAATGTGTTTTCCTTTCCCGATCCAGGCTCTTAGTGGCATGAATATCTCCTGTCACTTCGTCGATGATAAATATAGTTCCAGCTCCTTCCCCGCTCAGAATGTACCTGACGGATCCATCGCCTTTATCAGAGTTTGAGTGAAGCTGCAAGGAAAACCAGACAGATGGTGTGTGAATACAGAGAACAGAACGTTGCCAAAATCACTTCTTAGGATTGTTTTATGATTCACGGTTTCAAAATGTACAACAGCTACAGTGCAATGCTGTAGGAATGCATGAAGAGGGACGTCAACCACCATGATTAGTGCTGAAATGATTTTCCACATTTCTCAGTTTTATATCATTGTATATTCAATATCTTTGGGTTTTGGACTGACAAAAAATTAAAAATTTGAGATCTTAGCTTGGGATGTTGGAAATTGTGTTGGGCATTTTTCACTAATATTTGACATTTTTAAGATTACTAATTGAGAAAATATGGATTAATCAACTAAATAATTACAATATTGATGAAAATTATAAATGGTTGCAGCTAGTCCATATGAAGGCAAGGATAGGGCTTCATTAGACAAAATTACACATCTACAGTACTACACTTTGATTCTCTTCTTTACCAAGACCATTTAAAAACATCTGTGCTTTATATAGCAGTAACCTTTGCAGACTTACTGCACTGTATGGTGGTCCTCAGCACATGTCTGAGCTTCAGAAAACTCCCAACATCAAACTCAGACATTACATTATTCAATATTCTTCTCTCAGGCTTGACTGTACCCGAGCATCGCTGAAGAAATGCATCTTTAGAGATTAAAGTTTTTTGGGGAAATCCTTACAACTCTGTTCAAGATGGAAGAGCGCTGCCTCTTTCCCACCAGGAGAGAGAGGAATAAGAGAAAAATGAGCCACTTGTTCAGCCATAATTGACACCAAGAGGATTAGGACTTTCATGCCAATTGCTCAGCTGGGTCGCAGTTTTAGACTTTATAAATATATTTTACAATACCACTGAATTTCCAAATCAGGGCACCACGGTAACGTCATCATTTTAAGCAATTTCATTTTCACCCATGAATAAAACATGTTAAGGAACAGACTTTTTCTTTTCTTTTTTTTTCCCTCAGGGAAATGTCACAGCTCAACGTAACAGAACAATCCATTTTCATTGTGCATTGGATACACTTTTCATACTGGTGGTACTGGTGGTATTTTTGTATTTCATATACGCAGATGCACATCAATGAGCTGTGAACACAACCTTTGAATTCCAAAGCACACCTCAGTTCCATCTCTATCAAGATTTATGCAAGTCTTTGGAGAATATAAGATACACATACTTGCAAATAAATAATTCATTCTGTGTTTGTAAGGAGATAATAACACACACACATACATACTATATATATATATATATATATATATATATATATATATATATATATATATATATATATATATATACCTATTTTTTTTCAAAGTACCAACATTTAGAGGGGGAGACAGAATAACAAAATAATGTAAAAATTGCATGAAAAGGGACTTTGAAGTGATGAATCACAATTACAGCCGTTGCTACAAAGGTGGGTCATTTTCTGTTGAATGCCAATAGCAGCATCTGTCACATATAAAGGAGGTCTGGCAATCAGCACTTTGATATGTGAGTTTTCACAACAACATCAGACAACTAGCAGAGTTCCACAGAGGCCAAATCACCTGTGCCCGAACTGCAGGTGCATCAGTCAAAACAATGATAAAACAAAAAATATATATATTTCAAGTTGAGTAGTTTAAAAAATGATGACAAACACAGATGAATCGGAACAGCAGTCACAAGTTAAGACTAATCAACAGGGAATTGACTCCTTTGACTCTACTGATGTAGTGTTTGTAGGGGTACAGCACTCTAAGTCCCAGCATCTGCGACACCCTGACTTAATATTCAAATGAAAATGAAAATATGTGCTAATTATGTAATACAGTATACAATATGTTTCAACAAAGAGTACTATGTAATTTTAGCATTGCCTTTGATTGGGAATAATTTAAATGTTGTAATGATTGTTATTTCACTACTGATACATCTGATTAGGGCTGGGCGATATAATGTAAGCTAAATAAACATTGATCGGGATAGAACATTTCCTCAATAGGAAAATTAGAAACTTCAATATACGTTGATAGTATATAGTCACAATGCTTGACAATGTACTTACAACCAATCGCATCACAGAAACAAAGATATTTCTAACCAGTCATATGATTTACCAAAATGGGCACAGCGGGGTTGGTTGAGTTAACCAAACACACCACATGCCATTGTTTGGTAGCAAAAGTCAGAGAGACGGGAGAGACGGGAGAGACGAGCGTTCCCTCTGAGGGAACTTTGAGAAAATGACAGCTCAACAGTCACAACTACCTTAAATGTAAGAGGCTGTTGTGGACAAATGAGGCAACAAGACGTCAGTGGTGTGGCGATGCTTCTGGCAACTTAAGGCCCTGTTTGGCGTTGAAGTGGATGAAACCCTCCCAAAGAGGGCTAGGCTACTTAAAGTCCGACATGAAACAGATGATGGTGATGCACGTACAATAACTAAGCCTAAAATATGTGCCAAGAAACACTGGACATACCACAAACTAAGTTCACCTGAAGCATCACCATCCAATAAAGCACATAGAGTGCAAACGCAGTCTCATACGGCAGCAATTAGACCCATCCCCCGGTACAAACCGTAACATTACTTAACATTACTATGTGCTTCACATGCTGTTGCTTTTTTAATGGCAAAAGAAATGGTGCCACTACGTACCTCTTGAAAAGGAGGAACCTGAACTGACCCAAGACATAAGCTTCTGGGCTGTAAACATTTTAGTAGACATTGGGAATCTCAGTGTTCAGTATTTTTCTATAATTTACTAATTTAAATACATTTTCTGTTTTCTGCTCATATACATCTTGGTCATTTTACAGTTTTCCTACTAGTGAATTTTAAGGTTAAGGTAATCTTTAACCTCAACAGAAATAGTGACTTAATTTTTATTGTGAAATAATTTATAGTGATATTAACTGATGAAAAAGTATATATCATGACAATCTTTTTTGTCATATCACCCAGCCCTACATCCAATTGATAGATAAGGATTTACATAATGTTCCCCTGCTTGCAAAAATAACTGGTCAACCAATTGCTATGCGGTCCCTGAATTGGGACACAGCTACAGTGTTTTGGAGCTGAAGACAAGACAGTCTACTTTCACAGTAACCCAAATTTAGAAACAATCAATCATCATACTGTTCAGTTTTATCTAGAGCATTAAACACTGCAACCATTATTGACCAAACCACATAACATCCTTTTCTTGTCTGTTTGTTATATAATTAATTACTATTTCAGCACTGCTAATCCTCCACTGGACCTCCATCAGACATCTCTGCCGGGAGATATGACATGACTGGACAGCCTGTATACCTGTAGAGTGCATTAGGATACAAGTGGAAAAACTCAACGAATTAGCTTGTGTTACCCTAACTGACCCTGAAGCTCAGTTCTGGCCAGCATGGGTGTATTTTCCAATCACTTAACAATAAGTACAACCACATAGGTACAAATGTATATTGAAAAAAAAACAAAATACTTCAGTACTACTTGTGGAAAATGCACGACCATTCACAGAGACCAGTTATTTAACAAGTTGAACAGCAGAGGTACTCAGGCCCTATCGAATCAAAACCAGGACTAGCAAATAAATAACTAATTAGAAAGCTGCTGTTGATTGCAGGCCTGACTCTTGATGAGAGTCGACTGTCCTTTCCGTGGTAAATATCAAGCCTGTAATTAGATAAGGAGTCAAAGATCCTGTTGAATCAGGTAGTTAATCAGTTGCTAGATTGCGCTAATACAGAAACACAACCTTCAAAGCAAGAAATCAGAACATGTTTACACATCACCGGTAGTGTGGACAGGACCAATTACTTTGCTGACTCGGTTTGGCCCATTTCTGCACTCCTTAAATTTTTAATGTAGTTAAAGACATTTAAAAATGGTATGTTCTAGTGCTGGTACTACTTTGATGATCAATTCCTACATACAAATTGTATAATTTGAATGCAGAGAACCAGAAGTATTACTTAAGGACAGACCACTTCCATAACTACTACCAGGATATATCCACTTCTGTCTAGCAGCAGTCCACAACTTCAGCTCATAAATGTAATTTCGCCTCCAGTCAGAGTGCTAATTTAGCCATTGACTTCCTTTGCAGGAGCCAATAAATCATGCTCAGCAAAGTGCGAACCAATGATGCATATGGCGACTACTGCCTTCCGAAATCTATGGGTGATAAAAGTGTCAACAGGTCGTGGGCCATTACACAAACATTGCGGGCTAAAAGCACAGTAGTGTCAAGCCAGCTGAGAGTGAAACAACATGAGGATACTCACCATTCAAATCAGAAAAGAGTTATTGAGCGATAAGGATGCATGCTTGAATATGAGTATTTTCAGGTGTTCTCTGTGTGTTAAGTGGTGTTGATTGGTTTTAAAATCACCCCCATCTTCCATAATACAGCATCACGGTCCATTGTGTACTCATGGACCCACCCTATTTAAATGTTCTTTGTAATGTGTTTTGTGATGCCAAAATGCAAGGGTCTACCAATACAGTTCTTCTTCATACTACAAGTGTTACTGGAGATTTGACCTCCTTTGTGTACTCATGACGGGTGTGTCCCTGTATGAGCGATACAAAAATGATATTTCTTAGGCATTACAGTTTTTTAACCAAATAGTGAGTTACATGGTTACTTAACTTACCATGTCACCTTCAAACGTGTAGACATAATATTGAGTATTCTGCTAATAAAACTCTAAACAGCAAATTTGTATATCTGAAGATTAAAATGTCAGGATGAGGAAACAGAGGTCAAGAGGTCAACTGTATCTTCAGTACCAAGTTATCATGTAACATAATGTGAGTTAACATGAAACTGTCAGAAATTCAGCTAAGCAAATATCAACTTTGACAGTTTCCGTTTGATTTACTCGCTAAACACTCTGTAAAAAGTGTCCTTTTACTGTCCAGCTGTCACAATCCAGGTGTCACAATCCAGGTGTGTGAAGCTCCAAGTTGATAAATATTTAGATTTTCTCATTTAGGTCACCTTCAATTTTTACCCTGCACTTACAGCCATGAGGTCTATGATCAGTGGCGTGTGGAATTTGCAGACTTTTTTTTGCCCCAGGTTCCGTCTGTCAGGCTACACACAGGCCATCCTAACCATCTGACTGGTGGAGCTTTTTGGGGCCAGAGGCAGCTTGAGCAAAATATCTGCAACCAATCCTGCAATCTTCCTTGCATATTTTTCTATCAAAGAAAAATAATTTAATCCTTGTTTTGATTTGCAGCTAAATACAGCAATTTACATAGCATTTCTGTTTTTTGGCTTTGAATTTGGCTACCATTGTTATAGAAAACATGATAACCAATTTAATCATTAACGTGTAACTTGCTAGACTGAACCTGGGGTTGAGAACCTGACTTTATTATTTACCCCTCACATCTGAAAACAAACATACGCGTACATGTATATATTATTTAGGGTATTTTGGGTGGCTATAGTCAGACAAAAAGTTAAAAAGGATTAGTATTACCTTGACCAAGCAGGATAAAAAACATTCACTGTTCATTTCTATTGGAACAATCAAGTAAATTCAAATAATTTCAGTCAACTGCAGCCTTAAGGACCAGAAAAACCATCTGTGACTGCTTGATGATACCAAAGACCTCTCTTTGGTATCATGGGAAGCAAAAAGACACTTTGTCTGGACCTGCCTCACTGCTATTTAGAGGACAGTTTAAATTTCATGTATTTCCCTTCTTAGTCAAAGGTGATTGTATAAAACTGGGCTTGGAGCGAATTTCTGTTTAAATACAGGGCTCCATTTCTCTGCAGAGGGTGTTGCTACTGCATTTCAGCTTCAGCGCTGGGATATATTATTTATACTTCATTCATTTTGATCACACGGAAAATTTCATGACTACCCGCCCTAATGCAATTAGTGTCAATTTTGTTAAACCGCAGAGCAGGCCTGATATGAGCTTAACATACATCAGCACTACATGTGGCATTCTGGAAGAGAGGGGAAACAAAAATGTCAGTAATGTCCAGGCCATGTAATAAATAATGAATGGAAATGTATGGAAATCTCTCATACACTCACTGAAGTCCGGGGAGACATCATGAGAAAGGTAAAATTATGACCTCTGCAACCATGTTGTTTTGTCATCTCCCCACAAAGACTTAGAGGAATCCTTTTCCTCCACAGGGCATCAAAACAAGGATTGTGTTTATCTCTCTGTCTCTATGGGCGACTTTATTAAAGACTAGTGGAATAGATGACTGGCATGTGGCTGGTGCTGGCAGCTGGCAATGCATTTCTGAGGAGTTTAAAGAGATCAACAGAGTCTGGGGCTCTAAAGTCGCTGGCGAAAACACTCCAATCTCAAAGAGAACCTCACTTATAATTTCATCATATGCCCAGAGGAGCAACCTGAGAGAAAGTATATCTTCACTTTTTTTTGTCAACAAGCTACGTGTTTTCTCTGCTTGGGTTCTGTATGCTCATCGTCAAGAGCAGCCTTAAACTGTTTGTGTTCACAAGCTAATTGGTGCTCACAGCCTAACAGTCTACCTTTGGATCTGTTGTACCGCTTGTGAGGTGTCTCTGTCAGTTACAAGGAGAGAAGAGATTTGAAGAAGAAACCGATCCTCTAACCTGACAGAAGTCTGCCAGTACAACATTACTTCTGCAACATTAAATAGTATTTTTTTTACTCATGTAGTACTGCTGGATAATATAATAAAGGTAATGGGTCACAAATGTAATCAAACTAGAGCTGTAACTTGTGATTATAGTTATTCAGTCATTCATTTAGTCTGTCAGAGTTGATGACGAATGAAAAGTCACAATTATGAGTTACTAGAGCAGAGAGTGAAAATTGCACTGATGAATAAAGAGAAGCTGTAAAGCGAATGTTAGTATTTTACTTGCACCTGTATGACCAATGCAATTATCAAAACTCTAAGCTATTAATTTGGTTTCTGACTGATAGATTGATCATCAACTAATCTTGCTGCGATTAACAGCTTCCTGACAGTGATTTTGACTATTGTGATATATTTTCAACTGACTTAAGAACGACACAGATCAATTACTTAATAAGCAGATTTACGTGTATTATTCTAATCCATTATTAGTTGATATTATTTCAAAATCTTCATTGAAACTTATGAGAAACGGTTGATAAAATAATAATAAGTACATTAATAGGACAGGACCATAAGATCTTAAGCTGGAATCACACTGTTACATTTAATTTACTAAGTATTTTTTAATACATCAGTAGATGACATATCTTCTGGTTGGATGACACTGGTTGTTGTAGCTACTCTCAGTTTAATTATGTACAATCCAGATTATTGATTCATTAAAAAAGGAGCTAACAAATTTAGGTTGGCAAGAGATTCCCAATGTCTGCAATTTGAAAAATTCGGTTTATCATTTGTGACTGAAACAATAATCAGTTTCCAAAATTGGCGATTCATTTTCTGTCATTTGATTAAGCAATTTATCAAATAATTGTTTCAGTTCTAATGTTGACAATTAATTACATTACCCAGCAGCTACTTAGTCCACCAACAGCGCTATCTTGCAAACAACTATGTACAACAAACGAACAACTACACTATACGTAACCACCGATAAATCTGTTCACCCATAGCGAAAAAAAGAAAATTCAAACTCTCCATTTATGTGCCAATAGAACAACATGGGCCATTACAGCATTCAGTCCTGGTTTAGACATAACCACCATGCCAATTATTCTATTCCTGCCAATTTTTCTGCCGAACAAATATAGAGCTGACTGGCCACATGGTGCTGCGATAATCAGCCAAAATGCTTAGAAGCGGACATAACTCATGTCCCATTTCAGGTAGAGTCAAACAAATTAATCTCCTTATGTTGGAGCATGGAAAATATCAACTGTTTGAAAAAAATGTGTCACAATCTTCACAATTACACAGCAACGGCGGAGGATACGCTCTATTGAGTGCCATCCCGATACATTATTAGTTGCTACACAGCTTGACCTTCATCTATTTTGCTCCTCCACTTCTTTTCTCTCCTCTACTGGCTTAGTCCCTTTCATTGTACAGATCCTGATAATGTATGTGCCTGGTTGAATTGCATTATTGGTGAATGACCTTTGTAATGGCTTGGTCGTATTCGGTGTACAGATCCACATAATGTATGTGCCTAGCTAGGTTTGCTTGCTCTCTGCTTGTGTTAAAGGATATTGCTGCTTTACTGCTGTTATGTCCACTCATTATGTACTGTGTATACTGTGTGGAAGAAGGTGAGCAAGAAGAATATCTCTCCGGTACAGACAGAAAATGAATAAGTATGACATAAAACTCTGCATGTGACAATTAAATGAAATCCAGGATCAAATTTTACACCAGGCACAGAGCATAAAATATGTCAAAATACATCTCAGCTTATTGATCAGATGCTGATTTATAATCGATTTTCCAGGGAGTTCAACTTTCAGTGAGACGTCAACTTTATGGCACAGCTAAACAGCCTACGGGCTACACCAGGGCACAGCACATTTATATAGATGCACCGAGGCTACAAATAGCTGTACAACATCTTTGTTTATCTGTGTGTTCTTCATTGTGATTTCACAAGTCTTGCATTCAGACCTGCACTGGATAAACAGTAGTGACATTTACTTCATGTTGGTTCCAAAAGATTCATTAAAACTGCATCACTTTGATGCTGAAAGCAGGCCTTGCTGATGCAGATATAAGAGTTGAAGGTGAGCGTCAGGGTGTGGAGCATTTATTCCATCAACAATGTGAACGGTGAAGGGAGCAGGGGGGTGAAGAGAAGGAGAAATGAGCAGGCTACATGCCCTAGCTGATGATCAGTGCCTTGGCTTCATATTTGCAATTACTGAAGGGGGGTGGGTTCGTTTTTGATTGAATCTCGGCTCTTATACTTCACTCAAGAGGACTTAATCACTTTCTATGTGGGCGTGCTTGATTGTCTGATTATCACCACATTTTGGCCATGCTGCCTCCCAATCAACTCCTCTGAGCGCCCCCTTCTCTTCGATTGATTTGTCACAGTCACAGTAAACCCTGATGATGGAGCGCCCGCCTAATGACCATACATCAAGAGACAGTGATGAGGGGCGTGCTGAAGACGTGCCGTTGATGCACATAACGGAGATCCGCCCTAATAGTTGTCCTCTATTTTGACATCTGCGGGGAGAAACACAATGAATCGTTGTCTTCCCAGCAGGATGGTTGGCTTCTTGATGTACAGTAATGAGATTATTAGAGTCCCGGAAGCAACCCTGACACCCATTTAATGACTCTGCCTCTAAATGCTGCTAAAATTTGATATTTGGATGAGACAGAAATGAAATCGTCTGCAGATCAGCTTTAGAAAACATGAAGTTTCTGCCTTGTGCTCTGGCAGTGAGTGATGGCAAATGGTTTTAGTCTAAATGGTGCTAATATGTTTGAACGTTTCAGCCAGAGGACAGGGGAATGCACTTTGGAAATTACGCATGCCTGCACAGACAGCAGACATATGCTTCAAGTGTTATTTTCTGCAGTTGCTGAATAAATGGAAGTTGAACTGTAATTCACTTGGCCTTTCTTGTTTTGTTTTTTGTTATCATCTTTTGTTTTGTGAAAGTGAGACCCTATCAAGGACACAGCACTACAGATACATTTCTATCCAGATAACGATGAGCCTTTCCAGACAAAGACTGTTGATCTAAATTGCCTAAAACACAGGTGAGAAAAATCAATGGATTTCTCTTAGCCACACATGTGCACACACAACCCTTACTGGTACTATAATGGTTGCTCATTTAATCAATTTTGATCATCATTAATTGTTTAAAGCTGCACCAATCAATATTTTTATATCAACAATGGATTACATGACTATGTCTATAGTCACTCGTGGTGACAAACAGCGAATTATCACCATCTCTGCAGTCCCCTTCTCTACGAGGCTCTACAAGGCTTTTTTGTGGTCTTTTGGCTTATTGTTTTGGTTTGAAAGCCTGCAACTTTACTGTTTGGGTCAGTTCGGGCTCATCAGCCTCATTTCCAGATACAACAGGCAGCTGTTTTCAGCTCAAAAAAGCTCTGATAAACCTACTTTACGCCACCTGTCCAGCACCAAACAGCAGACATACAAAGTTAGCATCTAGCTGGTGAACATAGAGGAACATTTAGCAGGTAAAGAGCCAGATATCTACTGGAGACAGTTGATGGAGACCAAAGCAGAGCTAAAAATAGAGTAAATGTTGGACCAGTTGTCAATGGATTCAGTAGTCCTCCAATTAGCCAAAAAATCAATTGAGTGCTGCTTTAAGTCACTTATCAAACAAGGCTGCTGCACATTTTGCTGTTTGCAGCATCTTAAAAGAGAGAATTCACTGTTTTTGTTTGTTTTGTATCACTGTAAATAGAAAATATGTGGTTTTACGACTGACGGTCAAACAAAACAAGCAATCTGAAGACATCATTTTGTGCTCTGGGAAACTACTAGGGAGTTTTCTCACTATTGTCTAACATTTTATATCAATCAAAACAGTAATCAAAAGAGTACTAAATAAGGACATAAAAATCTTTAGTTGTAGCCCTACTACACAGACAAACATAGACACACTTCAGCACTCATATGTGCATGTCTCAGTGTCATAAACATTTCTCAGTGGTTGCTGAGTATTATTTCTGCCATTTTAAGAATGTTTCTCTTTCCAACAACGCAGAGTAATAATGTAACACCGGCTGTGAAATTTTCTATGTTATGAACACTTCACTGGTTTAAAACTGAAAACATTCCAATATGCATTCACTTGTTTCCTGCATTGCAAAGTGTGGGTGAAAAGCAATTTTATGTAAAAACCTTGCTTTCCTTTTTTTTTTCCTTCCCACTGTTGAGCTATTACTGTACATACAACAAGACAGTTGCCTGATTCTGTCACAGCACAATCCATTTTTAGATGTATGAATAAAACATTTAGGCACCTTTCTTACAGCTTGCTACTTTGCTCTGCAAATGAACACAGGATAAGACAAAGGGGTATTCCTCCTAGTCTGGGATGAAGCACCCATTCTGTCAAATCTCAATTATTTACTGTATATTTTAGCAGCGGCCAGACATGCAATGATGGTTCTACTCTAAGGATTTCTGACCAAGGATCTATTTCTTTCAATCCAACAGCCACACCCCGTCCTCCAACTAAGTTACAGCAGTTCACACTCATTCAGGTTCAGTTTGGGGATTTGCATCGTCCTCTAAAATTTACCATCCAGTCTGTAACCTGCCTGACTTCTTCAAAGCACCACGCTGAGCTGATTGACATGAAGACATTCACACCTGCCATTGGGAGAGTGGGTTGTCTCCTGTCTCATATCTGGACAAGCCCTGTCCCCTACCGAGCATTTGCGTCTCACTCATGCACAAAGCTGTCATTTCCCAAATGCATCAGCCCCCCCAGAAAGGTGTCACTGGGGATTATGGCATACCTCAGGGGGATTAAAAATGTTCTTGACAGACTGGACGCTTCACTTATTCCCAGAAGTCCCCCCTGTCTGTCCTTTATGTGAGAGTATTGGTAAAATGTACACTTAACATTTTCCACCTGCCAAGGCCAAGTCTTACATTGTGGTATGCTTGTGTTATGTTTGACACAGCAGATTTCTTAGCACACGTTTGCTTTTTATGTTGACCATGCAATACTTAGAATTCCATTTCAGTGTGCAATATTCCACGCATCTTATCATAAAACGTCTGTTTCAAAACTTCAAATTTTTTGATGAACGCAATTATCGACAAAGAAAGTGTTGGCAATTCCCTGTAGTAGAACTGCTCATTTGCTGCTCGCTAATGTCCAGAGTTTTTAATCAAACAAAGATAGGAAGAAAAAAACACAATACAGTGCAGTACGTGCTGAGCGAATTAATCCTCCTCCTCCTCCTCCTCCTCCTCTCCTGTCTTCGTCTAATTAAGGGTCATTCTGTCTCCTGGCCATATTAGGACACTGCACACCAGTCCCAACCCACATAATTAAATGTTTTTTTGTGCTAACCATCTGGAGACCTCATCTCTTTAAACATGCATGTCAAATTGATTCCTTAATAATGTTTATGTTTCTTCTCAGTGCTTTATTATCATCCAGGATTAGCTGTTTATGTTTATTCTGCTTTCATCAGCTGCGCCTGCACACACACACACACACACACACACACACACACACACAGCACAACAACACCCTTAAGGTAGGAGTAGAACTAGCACATCAACCAGCCAGCAAACCAAACAATCATGAACTTCAAAGCAGTGGATGGATTTAATGTAAGCGTAACTACATCTTCATGCAGTTAGTGCATCAACAAACTGGCACTTTAAATATGCTGCAAACATATTTGGTGTTGTCTACTACTCAGGACACAAGGCTCATAAATGCTGAGGGATTGTTTTTGTTGGCACTGTGGGATTTTATGGTTCATTCATGCATCAAATAATATTAGCAAATACATGTTTCACCAATAAATAACCTTTCTTTCCTGCCTTGTCAGCTTCGCAAAGGACATTTGTGATTAAAACCCCAGGTTTATTCAATAAACAGACATTTGAGGTGGAAAGTGATATTTGCTGCTGTTGTTTGTTTTGTTTTTTTCCCCTCTCACCCTTTTTCCAAGCATGTCATCCTTCTTTTCTTTATTTTTCCCTTCAAATGGTATCGTTGTTGAAATACAGACATATGTGCAGTCAGAGGAGCGTTTCTCATTCTCTTTCTCTCTGTGTGCAGTTGAGGGGATTAGTCTGTGCCTGAGTGCCTAGAATAATGATCACTGCAGCGGAGAAACACATTTTAACATTTCAGGAGATAAGGGCAGGCAATCTGCAAGCAGAGGACTTAACCAGCTCCCTGTGGTTTATTGTGGAGCTAACAGAGAAGTCACCACCAACAACCGGGCTCCACCGTGCCCTATGCACAAGAAGGAAGAATACCCACTACTATCTCTTCCACTGTAAGGGACATTCATCACTCTGAAATGACAGTGAAATTACATTCATAAAATTTTCTAACTCTGAGGCACCCTGGCTTACTATGTCCCCACTGTCCAACTTCTTACTGTGGTGGTTCATTTCCCACCAAGAGATCAAATCTGGGTTCATTTCCCACAGAGAGACCAAATCTAATATTTCAGTTCAAAGATAGCTTGATGTAGAGGGCTATTCTCACTTTCAAACTCCACTCTCGCATAGCTGGCTTCCCAGAGTGGCTGGCATGCTGAGAGGCACTCCTTAATTACAGAGAATAAAACATTTTTTGGACATTATCATAAAAGGAATTCGGTCAGACAAAAAAAAAAAACACACACACCTTCACAAATGAGACCTGAATTTCCACATCAGAAGATAAAAAAAGCGTGTACAATGCCAACGTGGCAATCTACCTCAACAGAACAGCTTGCTCCTGCTGTAACCTATTTCCCAATAAACAAGAGGAGAGAGAGAAATGCCAAGTAAGCTGTTCAAAAGCAAGTTCTCCGGGATCAAAAGATTTTTTACAGTTGCAGCGAGTTCAATAAAAATCCTACCTTTCCCACATACTGTGCGTCCGGTCCCATATGCTCTTCTAAAACAAAGAACTGGTTCCAGATCCAGCCACGCTTAGGCCTGTGGTGCACCTCCGTCTCCCCGTTGGCCAGTTTGGTCTGGTTCTTGGAGGGCACGTTGCTAGGGACGTGGTGGCTTGCCCCATAGCACCTCTGGATGAAGCAGAGGCAGACCAGAAAGGGACAGAGACAGGAGGTGGTGGATATCCTCATGGTGGCGCGTGCTTTTGTAAAGTTATCCCCGTGTTCCAAGGTGGTAAGGTCCTCCCACCACCGCCGCCGCAGCTGCCACCACTAGCCACCGCTGCAGGCCTGTGCAGTAGTCCCAGCAAAAGAGGAATCTAAATCCAAACTAAGGAAATAGTGGTCCCGGTAGATCCTCTAAGGTTCATGGCCCAAAGCCGAAGGTTTAAAAAAGAGCAAGACGCATTTACATTATGGAATTTCCCAGGCTGTGAGATGCTGTGCAAATGGACGTGAACTTCTGGCTAGTTCTACGAAGAACAGAGGTTAATCCCGGAAGCCATTCTGGATTTCCTGGGAGAGAGAGGAGGGGAAAGAGAAACACAGAGTTAGAGATTAATTTGATGGATATTAGAAGCTAAATGTCCACTAATTCCCTCCAATTAAACTCATAAATCCTTACAGATGAGGACATGCACTTCAAACTGGCTGACTGTGATAAAATACAAAGAGGCAGCAAGAAATCTAGTTTCAGTATTCCAGCCATTTTGCCATTATGCAGATGATATAAACAAGTTTAGACTTAAGGGGTTACAGTCCTATTAAAAGGTTGTCCATGCCTATAAGGTCAGAGCGCTGCTTGGTGACTGATACTGCCCTGTGAGGTCAGAGTCATGTATCAGAGCAGAGCAGCATGACTCAAAGGATGAGTTGGCTTTATTAAAAAATATCCAAAAAAGGTTTGATTTGGATGTTTTAACACAACCGGGGCATACTGCGAGGCTTAGTGTGTGCCTCAGTGTGGTGAATAATAAGTGTGGCAGGAAGAAATACCTTTCCTATGATAAGGACAGACATCAAGCCACTCAGACGTAAGGCAGAGGGTGATTTTTAGAAGGCAGTGGAATGGAAAAGACAGAAGGAAAGTGTTTTTCTAAATCTAAATTATATATTGAAGATGGCTTTGAAGTAGTAAAAAACAACTGCAAGCATTGTTGAATTTCTGTGTTACTGAGCATTCAAGTGTAGTTCTGCTAGTCCTGTGTCTCATTTGCAAGAATATGCACTACACCTGTATGTGCAACTCTGTGGTCTAATATATATATATATATATATATATATATATATATATATATCCTATGTTGTTGTATACACTATGGAGACATCACTGCCACCGATAAATTACCAAAGAGCTTGCCGAGTTAAGACTGTTCTGGATGACCATGGACACTGACTAACTTATCTAGCTAGCAGGTCCTCACATCTCAAAAATGTTGGAGGAAACTTTTCAAGTCTTTAGGCTTCATTTTGATAGATCGACCACATATTCAAAATCTAAATGGTTGGTTTCCCGCCTCAAGTCTCAAAACAAAATCTTCAGACACAGTAACAGTTGAAGAATGACAGTTTTGTCAGTCTGGCTCATATTATCTGCCGTGGCCACTTGGCTACTCACCACAAAAACACAAGTACAGACAAGAACGCAAAAAGAGACAGGCCTACAGTGTTTGGGTATGCCAAGGGGTAGGGAGCAAGGCCAGTAATAATGCAAGCCAATCAGTGTGGTGGATTATGTATAATGCTAGTCTACAAATAAACAGCCTGTTTCAGTGGAGGCTGGTGTGGAACTCTGACTCTTGGACCTTTTGGTGAAAATGTCACCAATGTGCTTCTTAGAAATGCAGCTGTCAAACCAAGTTGTCACACAAATAGGAAAACAAGTGAAACCTTTATGAGACTTATATGAGAAATGTGAGTGAACACTGTAAAACAAATACTAAAAAAAAAAAAAGTAAAAAAAAGTTTGGGCACCACAGTCTCAAAAGCTGACTTAAAGCAGGAGAGTTGGTACAGTGCTACAGTAGAATAGCAGCTTCGTGGGGATTATCGAGCGGACAAACACATGTATTTGATATTTAATAGGATCTAGGAGCTGACAGACTTCAAAGGCAGCTGCTCTCTATCTCTTACAATGCATGTGACAACATTAGAGAAAAACGCTAAAACGAGACATTAATGCAACTTATGACTGTCACATACTTTGAAGGATAATCACTGAATTATTTTTTCATAAATAAATATTTTTACATATATATGGATTAAGATGTGCTTAGAACCCCTGACTAATCCCCATGTTTCAAATATCTCTACATGCAAATTACGAAACTCAACTATCGTTGTTGGTGATGTTGACTAAGTGCAACAATCACAGTGTAATGGGTAATGCCTACTGCCAGCCCAGGAAGTGAAAGAGAAGGCAAAGTCTGTCCACATCGACTCGGATTAAAGCAGCAGAGGATAAATACTCCGCCACAAACTAAACATGTGTAATCTGGGAAAAGATTCTCATCTGCATAGGTAGAGCTACGCCCAAATCCGGCTTCCCCTGCTCTCTTCCAGTAACTGAGAAAATGATTTCAAGCCCTGCAAAGAATACTGATTGAGTAGTTCTTTCGCAAAGCTTTTTCAGAGATTTTAAGGTTTTTCTTCTTGGTTCAGAGTATTTTTTTCTGATTCAATAATATCATGATTCCACCACACTGTAGCAAATTTTTCTACACAGTCAAAGCATCGGTGAGACATTTTCTTTGGTACCTGAGTGAGTCAGACTCTGTGTCAGAATAAGAATATCTTTTCCAGTGGTTTCACTTTCACCTCCTGGGGCTCTCTTCAATCAGTCTCCTAATTGTCTGATTATCATGCTGATTCTAAGCAAAATACATTTCAGGGAGCCATGAAATCAACAGCATCTGGCTCTGTCAATGGAAATAATTTCCCTGTTTTTATGATGATGATATTGTTTTGAGCAGCCTTCTGCCCACAGCATGTTTATACATGTGCAGCGTTTAACAGAATGGGTTATGCAGAGTGGCAGCCACAAAGACTTTGGCAGGATGCATGCAAAAGTGGCTATGTTAACATGCAGATGCAATTTGTTTTTGTTAATGTCATACCTTGATTTGAATATCGTTGTTAAGTTCGTACTCTGAATACGAAAAACCTGATTGTTCTTCAATAATTTCAAATGATAAGACTGATGATGTTCAATATTTTTCTTGCTGTCAAACAAATCCCATAAAAAAGATCAAAACCATCAATGATTTCATCCTGGTAACAAGTATTTCTTCGTGTAGCTGAAGCCTGATATAGCTTATTCATCACTGCCATAGAGATCCATTGTTCATTGTCCAAAAACTATTGACAACACATAATGGGCTACATCGTTGCACTGGATGACATGCTACAACATTGTCACACAGGCCGGTAGATACTTTCCCACATAAACTGTTCTGCTGCTGGAAACACTCACTAAAGCACCAAATGTGTATTAATCCGCTGTTAAAAGTAATCCCCAACTAATTTACTATTTACTACTGTTTGAGCACTGTTTATTAAAAACTACAGTGCCCAGCTGTTGTAAAAAAAAAATAATAATAATAATAATAATGAATTGTATATTTGTGACCCGTTTTCAAAGATTTACATCTTCAGTAGGAACCAATGGGCTTGGGACTGAGAGTCACAGACAGGATAGGGAAATCAGAAAATATTGAGAGACAGACTAACGCATTGCTGATTTTGGTCTTTTCATGGGATTTGTTGACAATAAAAAAATATATATAAAAAAAAACCAGATGTAAATCTATAACACCAGACCAATACTTTTATCAGGTTCTTGTGGATTTTACACATCATTTCACTTTCTGCTTCACCATCTGCAAAAATCTAACTAGGGCTTAGTTGATTAATTGATCAGACAATTGACAAAAAATAAATGCTAATAAATATGAACTGGTTCCATATTCTCTAATGTGAGTATTTGCTGCTTTTCTCAGTTTTACATCCTTGTTTTTCATCACCTCCTTTGATTTTTTGGACTGTTGGTCGGTCAAGGCAAACAAATCCCAGATGTCAAGTTAAGCTGAACTTGTGATCTGCATATTTAACTTTTTTGACATTTCATTGACTCAATTATCTATCAACTACTCAAAATAAACTAATCAATGATGAAAATGTTAATTAGTTGCAACTCTAACTCAAGACTTCCACTGCATAGCTGCTGGATCATTTCTTTCCCAGATAACCCACTGCTCAGTTGACAAAGATATCCATTGCACCTTTTTCGTAACTATTTTTTTAAAATGTATTAAATGATTTAAGATCTTTGAGAAAAGTTACATCCCAACACATAAAATTTAGATACATAGCTGTCCATACAGTAACATTTTGTGATTTGTCCCAGAGAATCCTTCCCAGCATCGTACCCTTCCCTCCCTCTTTATGCCCTCTTCCCATCACCCCCAGTAGTACGTTGAACCTTTTTATGCTTTCTGTTTTTTTGCTGGTGGACTGTGTGGCTAGGACACCATAGGCAGACAGAAATACCGTGTCTGTGTCTCCTGTTTTATTCATGGAAACAGGAAAACTCAATCGCAGGGAATCTTCTGGTCATGTAAACAACTTAAATTGAATAAGACCTTAGCCGGAGTACAGCCAACACTTCTTGCACGTAACCACAGCTACCGATGACACTGCAGGAGGTGAAACACTTAAAAAGGCAGAAAGATAAAGGAAAATGAAAGACAGCGAGAGAGGGAGAGATGTTGAGAGAGCAACAGAGATGCACCTAAATTCAGTCTGGCAGAGAGGCAGAACAGGCTCCTGTCACCTGCCGCTAATAGCTAATGTTTTGGGCTCCTGCTGAGAGCTCACCCACTGCATTCGATTTCACAGCATCAGCTTTCTGCCGATGTCAAACACCAGATAGCAGAAGACCGGGGTGGGTCAAAACACATATCACTGAACCACTGTTCTATCCCCAGAACAAAGAGGGCCAGTCAGAGAGAGACGACCACAGCGAAAGAGACTTTTGACTTTTCACCTCACCTGAAAGGAGCTAGTACAAACATTTTCCACCCATTTGTAGGGCCTGTTTGTTGCCTGTAGTCTCAGTCGATGTTTCACTGGGCTGAGGTAAATAAACAAGAGGGTTAAAGTAACTACAGGAACAAACAGCAGAGGAGAAATTAGTGACACAGCAATGTGTTTATGTGGAATCAGACTGTTCCTGAGGCCTGAACATGAATATATTTTTTCTTCTCTCTTGTTTCTGCTGAATCAGAAGGAGCTCTCCATGATCCTGTTGTAATGGATGCTTAAATGGAAGGCAAGCTCAAAGACATATTCTGCGCCAACAGATGTAATATGTGTTCCAGCATCTTGTCTAAAGCCATTAATAAGTTTTTATTGCTTATGGCGTGTAGCTTTACAAATATATGGTTTCATACTGACTGTAGTGTAACAGGAAAAGGCAACAGATTTTTGGTTGCATAGAAATCAAAGGTAACTTTGCCAATAAGAAGGGTTGGGATATATGCAGTGAGACAATATATATTTGTCTAGACTGGTGGCTATTATTTTAATACCTCTGGGTGTACTTTGTTATTGCTGGCAATGTTGTAAATCAATGAGCAGGACTGCTTTATGGGAAACTTTTTATATGATTTCTGCATCAATGTGATGAAGTACCTTACATTTTCAGGTGTTTAATTGTCTTGATTGGCCAAAAACCAACCTTGTCTAGTACTTCTTAAAACACATTCTCAACTGATTTTCCAGAAATCTCATTATATCACAAAATTGGAGGATTTCCTCCACATAACCCACTCCTATGAGGCAATACTTTTGAGTTAAGCATTCAGTTGGAAATCTAAATATCTGTTAGAGCTGTGTTTTATAAAACACACTAGAGCCTAAGAAACTGATTTACATTGTAAGTCCTAAGGGACTCACCTTTTGTACACAGTAACTTCATAAATGTGTTCATCTATAAAATGTTGGTATATTTTTTTTTCTTCCATTGTTTAATCCTGTGTGCAAAATTTGTTCCTGTGTAAAGGCATTGCAGCATTTTGCGTTGACCTAAACAATGACTGGGTTTGTTTTGATAAATGTATTTTGGTCCCTTGCCTGCAACAAAACGGTTTCCTGTTTCTAAGCGACATGTAACATGTAAGATTATATGTAGTTTTACATTCTATGTACATTTTCAAACTCTTTTTCTTGGATTTTTTATTTCTTAAATTGGCATATCAGGACAATATAAATGAAAAAGTATGGAGCACAGTTGTGAAGAATTTGGTCCATTAAAAATAAACAAAATCAGCTATACCTGCCATATACCTCAAGTGTTTAACTGTGAATATAAGCACTCAGCTTGTCCAATCACAACATGTACTTTTGAACTAAATGCTGTAGAATACAATATTTTCTGAGTCCCTGATAGGTGATAACCACTTTTGTCAAAACTGCAAAAATGCATTTGCTTGATCTGCACCTGTTCTAAAAATAAGTGCTTTTCGCCTGGAGTCTATTGGGTGATTTGACCCAGCTCATTGTTTGTGAAAGGAAGCAGATTAGTCTGATCAGCTTCACAAGCGGGGCAATCCTCTGAATGTGTGGCACACCCTGGAGGTTCCACGAAATTGGAGGAGATAAATAGGTTGAAGAGAGGTGCCAGCGATGCAGGGGTTTAGCCAAGCAGACTGTAGTATTTCCACAATGCCATCTTACTAGAAAACACACAGGGAATCATGGCTGAATGAACTGTTTTAGTGGTTAGTTTTTCTACAAAAACTGTCAAAGCTTGTGAGCCATTTCCCACTCCGCTCTAGCTTAGGGTTTATGAGATAAATTATTTGGCAATATCATGATTTTTTTTGTTTGTATATTATTCTGTTTTGTTGTTTTTGCAAATTAGCATCAATGACTACTGATGTGATGAAGGTTCTGTCCACACACACAGATAAAACATTGTATTCACAGATGTAAGCTGTCCTGGAATATCACAGTTTCTCTGCTGGAGCAGGTGTTAAACGCCTCTCTCACCTTGAGAGTAGTTGGTGAGCCGAAAATATGTCCTGAGATTCAGACCAGCAACCCACATGGCGTGGTCACACACTTGCTTCCCTAACCTTCACGTTTCCCAAGCCCAAAATTAATTGCATCCTTGCTTTTAATCAAAATTCACAAACATTCTACATCAATTTCAGCACTTTTCCAGAAGTGAATGATTGATATTTCGTTCTCCAAGTTAACTTGAGCACATATTCCAACACCTGCAAGAATACGACTTTGATCACATTACATAACCCAAGGATGGTCTGCAGAAAACAACCTTAAGATAATCTAATAATCATGACCCTGCTCTATAAATAATACTTCCCTCGACTCGTCTTCTTGTCAAAACCGAGATCCGAAGATCTGGAAATCAACTCTCTTTCTTCTTGTCTAAAGTGATGAGGGTGAGAGTAATTTAGTTTTCAGGCTACAGACAGCACAGACGTGTGAGTAACATTTTAAATGAAGGTGGAAGCTGTGAAAAACAGAAAGAAAATACTTGGTTGTCAAACACATTGTGCTGTAGAGTACGACGACAGTTAAAGGCCTCTGTGTAAACAGTCCAGGAAATACAGAACTACACTGACGCATGAAAATATGACACATTGTACCAATTCCTGCATCTGTTTTCTCTCTCTCATGCACATACAAATGCAGAAACACAACAAACAAATGCCCCAACCTTGCCTTTCAATCTTTTTCCAACACTTGTGGGTAATTAAACGCAATAGGCAGCGGGTTTTTAAACACAGATTAGGCCTGAAGGTAATTAGGCCCATTGCAGTAATGACTCCCACTGAGTCATGTGGGCAGGATTGTGTGTCAGTCACCCCCTCCCACCATGTAAGTCAACAGCGACTTGTCCTTCCAGTACGCTACCCTCCAAACGCCATCTGTCCTAACCCTCAGCTTTGATTACCTCAAACCCAAAATGCACCACTCCTCACGCGGCTCGGCAAGGCAAAGGTTGCCGAGATGAGAGCGGGAAGCCTCTGATGGTTTCAACTCCTCATGTTTACATGCCAAGTTAAACAACCTCAATTATATCTGCAAAGGAGGAGCTCCTTCTCGTTTTTCTTCTTGCTGTCAAATTAGAAAACATGCCTGCACTAGTCAACCTCACTATATGTTGTTTGGCTGCTTAATGAGAGCTGGGTGGAAGATGGAAAATGTCCCATCTGTTGTGTGTTTAATGGCTGGATTCTTGAGCTCTAATCATACAGCGGGAGTGCCAGGATGGAGCAGACAGCACCCATCTGCTGGCCACTGCAGGAAAAAACATGCAGTTTTTCAACTCGCATCTTCATCATCTCTCTCCACTCTCACTGCAGCTGCTGCCTCACGACATCCAGACAAGGGTCCATCAGCTTTATGCACATAAGATGCAGGAGTCTGGCAAATGCTAGAATGTAGGGCTCCAACTCTTGATTATTCATTATTTATTTATTAATTAATCTGTTGATTGTTTTTCCCAATTAACCAATTAATTGTTTAGTCTATAAAAAGAAAAAGCAAATGGTAAAAAAAAAAATGCTTATCACAAATTGCTTGTTTTGTCAGATGAACAGTAAAAAGCCCACAGACATTCAATTGACATTGATACAAAATGATGTTAAAAGCAGCAAATCCTTAAATTTTCAAGGCTGGAATCAGTGAATATTAGACATTTTGTCTAATATTCATTTATCAAAATTGTTGATAATTGCTTGTGAACATTACTCTAATTTTTTTCTCAAATTATAGCTCGGGGTTTGACTGAAATCATTGTGACTATTAATAAGGAAATGTTTTCTTATCATTATTATTGTGCTATGGAACATAGTATACAAGAGTCCAACGTCTCCATATGTATTAAACTGAAAAACTGAAATAACTAGTTTTTCTAGTCATTAATGGATTAATTAGATATCAAATCTGTAGAACATAAGACACAAAATCATCATTATATCATTTTGCTGAAAGTCAATAATTCATTATTCTGAATTATCCCCCATGACGTGCTTAAATTGCTTGTTTTGCCCAAACAACAGTCCAAAACTTAAAAAGGTACCCAGTGGAGTTTTTGACCACTAGTGGCACTATAGATCAATGTTTTCAAATGTAGGTTCCCGTTTTCTTCGTATCTCATGCACATGTCCGGCCGATCTTTCAAAATCTTTCAAAAATCGGATGCAAATGTTTGATTTTTAGGCCTCGAGGATACACACAGAGCTTTTGCTGAGAGAAAAGTGAATGTAAACATTCCACAGAAGCATCAATTCATTTTCCAGTGATATAAACCAGAGAGAAGCAGTAAATCCTCAAATCTAAGAAGCTGGAAACATTGGCATATTGGCTTGAAAAATGACTTGAATGATTAATCAATTATAAAAATTGTTCATACATTCTCTGTCAGTCCACTAATCAATGAATTGACTAATCATTTCAGCACTACTTGGATGAGCTTGTAATGCATTTGGGATTTAAGTCATCCTCTGCCAAATAGAACAAGAGAAAAAAGACACAAGGTAGACTCAGGATGGAAATATATTCATATCACCTACAGCACTTGGTTCTCTTCATGTCTGAGAAGTCTAAATTCAGGTTGAAGCTACTGGAGTTTGGCAGGTTTCACACATGCTAAAACACACAGTGCAGGTGGGTTTTACAACAAGGAGAGGGCCTCTGTGCTCTCATCCACAAAGTAGGGCTGAGGCTATTCACATTAGCATTTCATACACAGATAAGCTTGCTTTCTCGCTGCCAGGTAGATTCCCTCATGAGAGGATGAAGTGCGAGAGATTTGGGGGTTTCGCAGATGCTCGCCACACTGCTTTTCAAGTGCCCACAGAGACTCGTGGGGGGGTGTTAGGAGCAGCAACAGACAAATATGCCACCTCATCGTCCAAATAAAGAATAAGCTGGTGATGGTGCAGGCAGAGACGGAGGTAGGGAGGAACAGTCGTTGGGAAGTGTGAGGAGGGTGTGCAGTATGTTATATGGGGATTTGGGGGACCACAGTGTTTTCACGCCAACATTTTTTTCATTACAAATGCTGTTAAAAGCTAAAAACTACTGCAGTGCTATGAAAAAAAAAGAAAATAGTCGATTAAAAGAGCACATTTCTTGGCAAAAGGAGAATCAGGACTTTCTCCTTTGAATTGAGATTATGACTCTCCCACAATTGATTTCCTCTTTCTCTAAATCACCAGTGGGGTTTCCTTGATTCTGACTGATTTTGTTCTTGTTTTTGTTGTTCCCACAAGGCTTTTTCTTTCACTGTGAGAGACTGATTCGAGAAGTTTGAAAGACATGTTCCATTTTTGCTCTGTACACAGGCATCAATGCAGTTTGTCATTTGTTGATCCAACTTAAAGCACTAAATCCACTTTTTTAATTGGTGAATTACCGTTTATGCTGAGTCACTTTTTATATAAAGTGATCATTTCAGTTCTACTCTAGACCAAAAGAAATAAAACTGAGAATAGTAAGTAAGGCAACAACGGGTTTACTATTAAGGCATACAATATATAAACAGTAATCAACTCTCAGTTGTGTGCAGAGTTTGAGTTGTAATTTGCAAAGACATCTGCATGAAGGGGCCATGTTCAAGCTAGATCAGGGTGTGAAGTTGCTCTTTAGGATCACTTGGTTTGATGCAAAAGATCTCTCTGCTGGTGCAAATACTACAATATAGTTGCCATGTAAGAGTGAGACTGTGTAGATGTATGAATTGATTTTACTATGGTTAATTATGCAGACATGCCTGGACTGATATGAACTTAAATAAATACTAGTTCTGGTATTAGCTGGATGTCAGGCTTGAAATTAGGCTCCTGGCAGGGTGGTTGACTTGTTTAGGCACATTGAGATTCATTTCGATACATGGAGAGCTGCTTGACACTTTGGCACACGCTTTGACAGTTTGGCAACAGTGCAATAGCTCACAAGCACAGTCCTTCGGGCGAGGAAGGAGGCAGATGTTGCTACAAAGTGAATGGTTCAATCACAGTTCTGGAGACTGTTCTAAGGAAATTGGCTTACACAACTCAGCTGGAACAGTAACAGCAATGATAGCGATACAGTCAGTGTTTACTGACAGTATGAATGAAGCAATATTTTCTATTATTTCAGAAATACAGTGTAAATGCATCAAAATAGAAGCAAAAAACTAGAAAATGGGAAAAGGCTTGTTTACATCATTCTTGTTCCTGTTTATTCTGATACACACAACATATATAACATCCATTTGTACATATACACCCTCTGCGTGGGATATTTAAATAGAATTTAACCTTGAAGAATATGTTCAGGTTAACTATTGCTTGTTTATAAAACTCAGCACTGAATTTAACCTTTTGCAGAGGTATTCAAGCAGCATTAAAAAATTCCAGTTATCGTCTTAACTCTAGTGGACAGCCCCCCGCGGCTCGCCTCTCATGCACCCTTAGATCTGTGAATCAGTAGGGACGCCCTGTCCATCTCTCCCCCACCACTCTCCCTCTTGCTCTCACCCTCATAAAGCGTTGGCATGGTCCAATTAACATCTCTCTCACATTTCCATGTTCCGGCGTTGCACGTGAAGGGTGAGCAGGTCTGACAGGCGCACAGCACACTAATGTTTTATCAGTGCCACACATCAGGGTTTCTCTTTGCACTGTGACACCGACAACTAACTGACGTGACTGGCCTTTTCTCTCTGCCAGGAAACTACAAGACTTTTGAGTTAGGGTCCATATTCCACTGAGAGCAATATTTTCAGGTAGTAGATGTAATGTCTCTCAACACTGAAGGAGTAAAATACGATAAACAATTCCAGCACTTGGAAATACTGTACATCATTTTTATGAAAGTCATTCAATTCCACAAAAATAAAGTGAAATGTGACATTTTCTCATTAAGAATTATTTTGAAGACGAGTAATTTGTTTTAATCCTGTACTTTCAAATATGTTGCACATTGTGGGTCACATATTGGAGTAAAACTGATAAGTTGCTGCAGAAGCTGCCTCACCAACAGAAGTTTAATGTCAATATTACCGATCAACACGCTTATATTCTGCAAAACTCTCCTTGAACAAGATGCCGAATTCCTACCAGTTTCTTCTGTGCACACTGTGGAATATAAAAGTGTTAGTGAAATGCCTAAAGCTTAGAATGTAAATCTAGAGGGGCATAAGTATGATAAAGGATGTGCCCAAGTGAATAAAACACAGGCTTTTCCTTGAAAAAGCTGAAACCTCCCCGAATGTGACCAAAAGGCATACCCACCACCCTGATGCTTTTGAGCAGAGAACAAAATAAAATACTCGGAGGCAGCCCCCAGGATCCCAGGCAGAAACGTGCTGCGATTACATTATGACAGTTCATCCTTAAAAGCTATTTAAAAAAAGGGAAAGTCTCTGAGCAAACACTCACAAATGTGAGATGGAAACCTAACCCCCCTAATAGTACATTAACTATTCATGTAGCGTATTGGCAATCAAATGACTCTGTTTTAATGTCTTGCAAAGATATTCTTCCCATAAAACAGTGAACAAATATGCAGACAGAGAATATTTTCATCTACATCCCACTGCAGCTGCATTTATGTTCTCTTTCACGTCAGTTTTTTCTGCTACATCACACTTTGAAACCACTGCATCTTTTCATTGTCTACTTTTAAACCAAAATCCTGTTCACATCTGCCACACTATGCTAAATCTGACTCAACCCAAAGCCTTTCTGCCTTTCTATGTAGGGCAGAGCTATGTTTCTATTGCTGCAGACTTTGACGTGTAGGACATTGTGATGTTAGCACAAATTGATTTTTTTTAGCATCCACTTAGCATGGATGGCATATATTTTGAGAAATCTAATCTCAAGTCATGAAAAAGCCCCCAACAAAGGTAACCTCATGATCCATTAAAAAGAAGAAACCCTCAAAACTGTCAGGGGTTTTATGGGACAGACTATGTATTAATTACTTTATTTCAGCCAATTAGGGACAATTTTATTGTTTATCGTGTTTTCCTCTGGTCAAAATCCCAATGCTCTAAAGCCATAGCCTCATAAAAATGCTCTGTCATGATCAAACTTAAACTCCCTCTCATAGTGCTGAGTGTTCTTTAAGGAAATGCTTTGCTGCCCATTCGTCACTGACAGTGAGAGCAGGAGATGAATCATTCTAATGTTGCTTTCACCCATACTGAAGAAACCCAGAGTGCAATAATGTCAGCGTGATGCAGACTGCTCTGTGTCCCACTGCAAGAAATGGAAGTCTAAATCAAAAAAAGGAAACGCCAGATGAAAGTAGTACTGATATTTTCTCTTCCTAAAGATATTGATGAGCCAGGTGTGTCGGGTTCCAATCAAGCAAATTTCATCAAAGCACGGGAAGCCAAATGCCTCCAAGGTGTTGTCACTTTCTGAATGATTACCATGTAGGCATCTTGACCACACCTACCAAGCTAATGAGTTCATGGAAAACACCTTCTAAGTCTTACCCCTGTCTCCTGATTGGCCATTGCTGTTCGCCTGACAGCCTTTTTAAGTCTCTAGAACGCCATGGTCTGTAAGTTGTGCTGATGATGGTCCTATGTGATCAAAGCTTTCAAAGCCTTTTTCCCCCCGCATTTATATACTGTGACTTTTTAATAAAGAAACTGATCCCTTTTTGCATTTAACAAGCCTTTCAATTTTTTTGACAGAATGTGGGCTTTTATTCTATATGATCGGACTGAATGGCAACAATGCTAATTCCCAACAGGGAACAAAAGGCAAAGAAAAATGCTGAGTATGGAATCATTTGACATTTAGATGGAATTTGACCCATGAAAGAAATGTCCCCATTGAAAGACAATACTGTTTGTAGTGTTTGACAACCAGAATATCTGTCGATAATTTCTATTTGGATAAGTATGATGGCGACAAGTGCACTTTATTGATATTTGGATAACAGATGATGGCAGTAGCAGAGAGGATTTGCCACAGCTTGATCAATGTAGGTACCTCACTCAAAACAATAATGGCACTGGAATCAGTTTTAACTGGACACCAGGTCATGTGGAACCTATAAAAGGTGCACTCAGGAGAATATCATAAATGATGGCAGAAAATTGGACTTGAATGTCAATACCATTGAATCTTTAGGTCTTAAATGGCAAGACACTGCAGTTCTTATCCATTTATACTATTCCCTGAGAGATGCTGTAAGAGATAATACTTTTCTTTCAGGATCCAATTGGTGAATAATGTCTGATTCAGTGTCTGGTTAAAACTGGCAGCCATATTCACAGGTAGTTGAAAGTTGCAATCTGAGAGATTCTTATGTGTTATAGTTTGATTTTTGCTGCACAGGTGGTGTAAAGCAATCATATTTTGAAACGATTCAGTCAATAAAACATCAAGGGTGTCCCTTTATTTTCTGTTAATAACTTAACTTTCACAAGGTGGCGCTCTTTTTCCCCTCAATCAGCCCTGCTCATGCTAGCTATTGGTTTCCTCTTATTCCAAATAAGCAGTTGCTGCTGCCAGAAATTTAAAATATAACATTTCCAGCATGTTTAATGCCCAATGTGAGAATTCATTTGTGTGTTGTGTGTGTGTGTGTGTGTGTGTGTGTGTGTGTGTGTGTATACATTCCCATCAGGGTAGCATGTCTGATAAGAAATTTAATGACAAAATTCCTATATCATTTATCTTTGTAAGCCACACAATAACATCGCACTGCAGCATTAGAAGCAGGGGATTATTTTACCTTGTCGCATCCTGGATTTAGAAGAAGATGCCATCACTGACAACACCGATCAACACTTGCCTTTTCAAATCTATGATTCTTACTTGCAGAAAACCCCTGCATTTTCAGTCTTGGTTGGCAGACAGAGACAATGAATGACCACTTTTTGTTTGCTGTCTGTGAAGAGACTGTTAATGTTTGGAGGGAAGCATGATTCATCTTTTGAATGGCCCTTTGAATGTGCTGTTGGAACAATAATCCACTGTTCTTTTTCTAGAACTGGTCTGTCTTGTCTGTTAGTGATATGACTGAAAACACAATGACGGCCATCACACTGTAGCCACCTAGGGTGAACCATTTCTGCATGGACCGTTACTTCTTTATGCATATTGCTTGCTTTAAGATTGATTTGGCACGATTTAGGGAAGGCGTTACAAGCAGGTTCTTTAATGAGGGGCGCTCCAGCAATTTAGTATTCCACTTCCATAAAGTTGGGGGACTTGAGAGAAATCCAAGCATCAGATATACAGCAGATATATCCTGACACTGAAGATTCAATGTCAGGTATATGAGTATATATGGGTCATGCTCCAAAAATACCGGGTCCTACAATTCCCATAATGCAATTGGATGGTGTCTTTTGTTGGAGCCTCCCCGACTGCTAAACATCCATGTCTTTCAAACTCCACACATCCAATTTGCAACAGAGGCTTTCTGTTAATCACCATAAGGCGAGCTAACCCTGATGCCACAGAAAACATTATACAACTGTTTCACAGGCTAAGTAGTACTCCTTTAAGATGAGTAAACTGATCTTCATACGTAAAATTGCGTGTCCATTTTAAGCCTTAGTGACCAAGTCAGCAAACTTTTCAGATCAAAAACAGTCCAAAACTGGCCTTTCAGAATTCAAATGGTAGCAGTAAGTGACTAATTACAAAACACTGTACAATGGTTGTTACTGTGGAATCTAAAGTTTGAGCCTAGTTTGGCAAATAATTACTTTATGGTGTTGCCACCAACTTGCCACCATGCTGAGCAATACACACCATTTAAGATGTCTGCTAAGTTGCAAGCACACTGTAATGAGTGACTTATAATTGCACAATTGTTCACACTTGAGTTCACACAACCCTTCAGGGTAGGGTTTGTTGATCTGGCATCAAATCAGGGATTCCAGTGATTACCATGTACAGGTTGGCCTTTGTGCAGTTATCATGATGTCTACATCACAGAGTTTTATTATAATATTGCACTGTGTGATGTGATATAACACTGGAGTCTGTTTGTAAGTAAAACTGACATTTTCCTGAGTTGCTGTCTTCAGTGAGATTAATATTGGTGTAATTAGCTCAGTGCCCTTTTCAAACAAGGGAACATCCACAGGCTGGACAAACAGGCATACTATTATATCAACAGAGTGTCTAATAAAGGGTTGTGAGGCACCTTTGTCCTTTCAGAGCATCTGCAGTTGGCACTGGATTGCTTTCAGGCCTGTGTATAGTGGGATGTTCTATTTTTTAGTCCTTCAAGGAAAGCCTACAAGTCACTGATGTGAGAAGAAACTGGAAATCAAAACTTCCCATAGGTTAAATGATCATTTGTTCTGGTGATTGCTGTGACAACATGTCTTTTTTGGAGGTGTTGAGCAAACCCAGTTCACTGTAGGGCTGAGACAATCATTCAATTACCTGATTATCCAGGAAAATGAATCAATCATAATTTCTATAATTTAACATTTAAGCCATTTATCAAGTAAAGGTTTCTTTCTCTTTTGGCTCTGCTAACTTGATTGATATGATAGATGGAGGGATGTTCAGCAGAGGGCCCGATGAGGCTGATGCCTTCAGTGCATGCAACACAAGCCTATGTGATGAATATTACATATTGCATGTCAGTGTTTGCAAAATCACCAAATTCCTGATGTTCAGTCTGGTGCTGAAACTAATCAACAATTTTGATGACTGATTAATGATTTAAGACATTTATCAAGCAAAAATGCCAAACATTTGGATAAAGCTTCTCAAATGTGAGGATTTGATGTTTTTCTACTGTTTAAATTATTGGAAATGGAAAATTGTGATGGATATTTCTTACTAATCGTTGACATATAGACTAAGAAATTAACCAATTATCTGAAAAATAATCAAATCATTAACTGATAATGAAAATAATGATTTATTGTAGCCCTAGTCCAGTCCACACGGTTAAATAAGACCCTTTCTGTGAATCACTGGAATAGGAACTCCTACAAATGTCCCCAGGCATCAATTAAAGAAAAAAAATGATCAAAAAGCACAGTTTTTCCGATCATACATGTAACATTTACATATTGACTGCATCAGTGTTAGAGCAGCCAAATGGTTCATATCGTAGAGCCATTCTGTAAACTATTCAGCTATGTGGGGAAAACATCATCCACAGCTTTTTATTTTCACACGCTATAAACCAAACAACATGCTACTGAATCACAAGACACTTGCCATATTTTTCCTAAACATTTGCAAACAACATCAGAGAGGTGTTCACCTTGCAGAAAAATGCAATGCTGAGAATTGGCTGCCATACAAATCTGCCTGTGCTCACCAGAAGCCAATCAATGCAACATTAACAGGGACAGCTAAGCATCTGGCACTTGGCTCACGCATCTTTCTACACACACGACTGTCAAAACATTTCAGAGCATTCAGATGACTGAGGCGTCCGCTAAAAGCACTCTATATTTTTTCTCCCGCTACAGAGGGATGGGATCTGGTGCGGGCAGAGAAAGCTCGACTTATAGAGAGGCTGCAGTCTTTGAGTGGACTCCTGTTTCCTGCAGTGCGCGTAAATTTCAGTCTGGCTACACTGGTGCGGCGCGCGCATCAGAGGGATCGGATAGCCTCCAACTCCCACTCTATTATAGCAGCCTGTCTATCATTCATAACTACACCGAGGCGCTGTGTGCAACAACACCCCAGGAGAAAAGACTGAGGCGCGAGAGAGCCAAGTACACTCATTATAGCCGAAAAATGACTGAGAGAAAGTACGTACTCTTCTACTTCTTTTTCCCCTCGTCTGTTTCTTCTGCTTGGTGCCTAATGTCATGGGGCGCAATTGAAAATGCGCACAGTCAAAACTCACCGCTTACGAGTGCGCGCACAGGACTCCTATTTATTTGCCATTTCTTTCAAACACAACACAGTAGCTATAGGCGGGGGCACAAGCCCGCGCCACAGACAGTCACGCGCACAGGTGCAAATGCAAAACTTACACTCTAATACAGATAACAGCGCAAAGCAAGACAAACTTATTTCTCTCTCTTACCTGTCCGCGTGCACTCCCCTGAACACACATGACAGCTAATTAACGGTGAAAAAGATGCACGAGTTTGAGTTTGTTCCTCATTTCTCCTGTCCTCCGTCTCTTTCAATTTCCTTCCCCTACTGCTGCCATCCTCTCCAGGGCAGAGCTTGACTGCACGGCTTGCAGAGAGTCGATACTCTCCCTTTCTCTCCGTGTGTGTGTGTGTGTGCGGGCGACGGGACGAGCGAGCCGAGCCGGCGCTTGTGTGCGCATCTCTCCTCCGAAGCATCCTCCAATCCTGCCCGGCTACTGCGGCGGCTCAGGCCGAGGAAGGCGCCTGATTGGTCGGTTTTCAGATCAATCTACGGCTATCAGGCTCGGACCGGCCTCTCTGTGCTTCCCCCTACCTCTCTCCATTATCTCCCTCTCCTCCTTTGCTCCTCTCTTTCTCTGTTAACACGTGATTATATAAGATAGTGATCAGGAAGCGATACGTTATCCCTATCTAATTTTCTTACACACACACACACACACACACACACACACATACAGACAGCCTACCTTCCCTGACTGTCCCAGTTGGATATATATAGAGCTTCAGCAGAAAATTGTGCAATTGTGCATATAATTGTGCAAATTAGGGGGATTTACGATTTAATAACCTTTATAAAGTTAAAGTGTTCATACTCATTCTGCTAACAAAATGCTACCAGTACCAAAGTGAGGAAGTTATTTTGTTTTTATTTTAAACTGCAGTTTTATTTTAAAATCATGACAGAGTGGCTCAAACTCTTGGCAGCAAATCACACTGGCATCCAGAGCTGTGGAAGCTGCAGACTTAATGTTGTTCTCATTTTAGCAGCAAAATTGGAAATAAGTGTTTAAAAACCCTTTCACTGAAGAAATAGTTGATGTGAATAATTGCATTCAAGATTCATGATGTCATGTCACTAGGCTACTAACCTTTCTGACTTCATACAGGTCAAGTGTCAACATCTAAGATGTGAACAGCTAACAAAAGGACAGGAAGCTATTTAGTGAACTCTTTACAGCATGTTGCATTGATCTCAGTAACAACACACAAGGGAGGGCTTATAACAAAGTGTGATCATTTTGCTCATAAGGACCTGAGATGATATAGTGATACTCCAGTGGGTTCATGCATGAACCTAACTTAAACAAGGGGAGGGACAGCTGGGACTGATGGGGTTAAACATAAAGTGCAGGTGTGCAGGTATGAGGGAGTACATGGCTAGAGTGAAATAATAAGGGACAACTTACTGAAACATGGAACACAGCCATATATTTTGGTGTCTAAGTGGCTCCACTTTAAGGGAAAGGGTGTTTTTGCTTCAGTAACTATGCGTTAAAAGGTCCAGATAAAAACATAATGAACGTGTTTGAGGAACAAAATAATTGGGCTGAAACAATTCATCCCCAGATTCATATTTCTTTGGGGGTGGAATGAATCCATCCAAATCTATGCATATGAGGTTGAGGCAGTGACATCTGTGTTCATCTGATTATTTTTTTTCTTCCAACAAAGATGGAAATTGGGGATTCTATTTCAAAAGCTTTCAACATATTCAGACAAAAATAGTCTAACAACCAAATATTTTTTTTTAAAACATGAAGTGTATTTCTGGTTGAGATTTTTGAGTCATGAAGAGTTGAGTGTTTCTTTCATCCCCCAGAATCTTAATAGCGCCATCAGCAAAGCACGGCTGCCAATTACTCCAGTGAGTTCAGAAGAGTTGGGAGAGTGAGGTCAACATCTAAGCAGCGGAATTTAGGAAAGAAATGGTCTGAAGATTCATAAAGTTTAATTTGCTCATCTCGCCTTGCATAAGAAGAAGCAAAAAATGTGTAGCTTTCAATAGTAACTAGAAAGTGTTGGATACTATTTTGGGTTTTTGAGAGTCTTAGAGAAAGGAAAGAGCATGTCCATGTGCTCGAACATAAATTTACCAGAAAATGTTTAGTACATCAGCAACATTATCAGGTCAAACTTGAAACTCTAACTTACACTCAAAAAGACATAGCACATATCAGTATAGCACATACATTGATCAGTCAAATATCAACATCTAATAGAAAGCTTTTTCTTTTGTCTATTCACTTTCAATACCATTCATTGCTATGCAAAGCTTTTTGTGAGAAAATATGAAACCAACATAAGTAAACAACCTCAACTGTCCAGCTGTCATGGTACTACAGTTTCCTTGCTACCCCCACTAAATGTACACCTCTGCCGACAGCACATAGCCTGTGCTTACAGACAACAGGGTGCATCAGTAGTCAGGTGTTGCTTTGAGGTGCATAAGTGATGCACCGAGGCGTTCAATAAAGAATGACGTTTTGTTCTGAACCGTGTTTCGAAATGCTTTGCAGTGCTCTCTGAAATTCAAAGCTGTATCTGCAACAATGTATGCATCTATAAAGACACTTTCCTTCTCAAGTGTCTACACATCTGATGTCACTGACAGTCTGTCACAGGGTCTTTTCCGCTGGGGCATTTCAATGATGTTCAGTGTCTGGCCATAATCTGACCGGGGATTGGATGCACAGACTCACAATTGTAGCATGGACAACCAATACAGAGTGTGGCCAAACCTTGTTTTCAACAGCACAGATGTTCTTCTGCAGGCCGAAACATAAAGATGTGATCCACAATAACATGTTTTCATAAAGATGAAAAAAATACAAAAATGTATGTAACGTATGGTTCCGCATTAGATGTATTAATATGGAACAGTTCTTCTTTATGCTACATAACAAGTTAACTCTAACGGTGACACCATTTGACAACAAATCAAAAAAATAGATGATGTTTTGATGATATGATGGAATGATGATGGCATCATGAGCAATAGTGCACATCTAATGTGTCCAGATATAGAAAACATACCAGGACAGAGATTTGCTCAGTATGACTTACACAATGTCTAGGATTGACACCTTTTATAGAAAAGTGTATTCGTCAACATAACCCTTCATTATCGGACTTCAGAAAAATTATAAAATCAAACACAGCCAAAGTAACCTCTATTGCCCTTGGATGCACCAATATCCTACAACTGAAGAAAAAACTCAGATATGGCAACACGTTCTCACTCCCAACTCGTCAAATACGGCAGCTTGGTCAGTGGCCCTACGCTTCAAACTACAACGCTCTACGTATCCCTCTAGCGTCAGTTTTGCACGCGCAGGGCTCCACGGTCAAGTTAGCAATAATAAATATGCAATATCCGGTTAGACTTTAAAAATAAAGCTTGCTGAGAAACACACGTGCAGGAGAGTACAAAGTCAGTACAAAGTCAGGTGACCTTCTTCGTCATGCTAACAATAGTCAGGTGACCTTCGTCATCATGGCAACAATGATAAACACGTGGTTAACGTTGTGAAACAGTCGCAGTTTGGTTAGGTTTAGGCACCAAAACTACTTGGTTAGGTTAGGAAAATATCATGGGTTTAGTTAAAATAAGTATGTTACGTAACTTAACATACTTATTTTAACCCAAGTTAAAAAGTTAAAAAGAAGTCACCCCAGGGGAACAAACAACAGTCTCCTGGGTGAAAGCCCTGTGTTTGACCCATCCATCCATCCAACCAACTCAACTACCTCTCTACATGGACTTTCTCACTCTTTACTACATCACCTGACTTCGACGGCACATCAAAACATTATGCTAGAGGGGTACCTACAGCATCATAGTTGAGGCGTAGGGCCAATGACCAAGCTGCTGTATTTGACGCGGTGGGAGTGAGAACACATTGGATATAGCACACTTATCCAGTCTTCCAGTCAACACATTTAAATTCTCAGTCTCAGACCCTTTGTACTTTCAGTCCTCCTGTACATGCCACTTCTCAGCTAGGCGACACTTACCTTTTCTTGGTTTCAAAATACAATCACCTCCTGTAACCAGCACCTTTCTAGCTTATCTGCACTGCGTTTCCTGGTTTCAAAGCCCAATTACACTGTTTTGAGCTTTTTTTCAGCAGGGTGCTCTAATTCTTTGACTTTCACTCTTTCTTTTTCTCTCCCTCTTTGTTTCTGTCAATCAATTATTCAGTCTGTCAGTCAGTCACTCTCTCCTCTCCTCCTTCTCTTTCACACACACACACACATACACACATTGCTCAGGTACCCTTGGGCCAGCTGTTGAGTCTGCCTATGAATTCAGCCACGCTTTCGCTCTCTCTGGATCCAAAGGAAAACTTAATGAATAATGAACAGAGCAGTGAAAGGCGTGGGTGGGGGAGTCGGATGAGGAGATGGGCAGCACGAGAGAGAGGGAGAGAGGCCCTTCAGGACCAGGACAAGATGGAGAGATGGAGGGAGGGCAACTTGTTAGTGTTCACCCATCAATTAGGCCGCAGAGGAGACATGAGGAGAATGGAGAGTGATGCGTCATGAACGGGGGGGGGGTCTATAAACCAAAGAGCGTGCTTGCTGAGGAGACAGATTAGGCATCAGAGACGAGGAGGCGAGGAGCAAGATGAGTGTCGGAAGGAAGTGGACATGGAGAGGCAGGGGTCTCGACGACGTCAGAGGCACCTCAGCACACTGCCTCCAGCTTCATCTATCATCCAGGCCTAGTTCCTCCTGCCAACACAACTGTGTCTCTGGTCCACATCCAGAGTTGGCATACAGCTTCAAAAAGACTCTAAAGTGGATGTGCTTAGTATATTAAAAAAACGTAATGACTCTCCGTGAAACTGCAGACAGGTGTTTTCATTCTAAGCACTAAAAAAAAAAAGAATCACACTTCCTGATTATTCAGATTTTACATTACTGTCAAATGTTGACGCTGGATTTTATACTTTCACAGAAATGAGCGTGTTACAAGTACCTAGTTTAAATGATAATGCTGGTGCCTCTTCTTTATTCCCATCCTCTAGTTTTCCCTTCTTCTTGAAATTATTGCTACTGATGGCACAAAATCAGAGGAAGCCGTTTCCTGCCATTCATTTGAGCACTTTGTGAAAAATCAGCCCAATCTCTGCAGGTTGGATAAGTCTGCAATACATGTTTTATATCCACCTGCAACGTTCAGTGTCAATACAAGAAGAAGTCAACCCTGTTTCCTAGATGTCTTTCAACCAATTTGCAGCAAATCTGTTTCGAAGGCAACTTATACTGATATATATATATATATATATATATATATAGCTGCACTAGAGCTTGTTGTTGCTGAGGAAGAATTTAATTATCTATTAAACGTGGTGGCATCCTCTTTCCATGAGTTCAGAATCATTGGCTGTCTCTGTGGTCTCTGATGGAAAGCTGTAGAGGTGCTTGTAAAGGCGTACCTGCTTGGCAAGTCCAGCTTCAAAAGCATCCATGGGCTTGCACCATGGTCTGTTCTGCTCTGGCTTTTTAAATCATGACCACGACATTTCTCAAACCTTAACCAAGCATTTTCATTGCCTAACCTACAACGCTACCTGAACCAAACTGCAGGTGCCAATATTGTGGGATTAATTAAACTTCCCAGAACATTTAATTAATCATTTAATGTAACACAGGGCAGCAGAATCGTCAATTATCAACATTCTGTCTGGCAAATGTTGGAAAAATCTACTGCTTGCTTGACATTGCATGAGCTCTTTAGTTTTCACTTGATTTTGTCAGGGTTTTATCATCATATCATTGTTTAGTCTTTTTAAAATGATTATACTGTAGCAGTGCATGCTTTCAGATCCATCTCATTGACTCAGAAAATATTGTAAAATCGTTGATTGGATGAGCGAGGTTGGGCTGTGTTATTCTGGCTAATGCTGACTGATAAAGCAAGCTGTTTCCTCTCTGTATGGGAAGTCCCAATCAGTATTCTACCAACCACTGTGCAAGAGTTTTGATTGGTTCCCATATTTGAACCTTTCTTGCCTGTGATATTCAGTTGCCTAAAACCTCACATAAGGTATGAGACCACAGCTCCTTCCTTATTCTTTTTAATACTGTATGTTGATCAAAGAAGGCTTACCAGACTCTGGGCATCATCCAGAAACAGTGCATTAGTCACTACTATTAGACTATGAAGATGTATGTGTCACAGTGGAAACATCTCTACAAGTAGAAGACAAAACCTTCAACTAATAGCTGACATCCTTTCTGACTGCATCACTCTCAACTTCCTGCCCATTACTTGACACTATCACCGTACAAACGTCCACATTCTTTTGCATCTTCATTAGCTGGAACAGCTTTTCACTTCAATCTGGGTTTTAGGTTTATAAAAAAATGTAAACATACTGTATGAATGTCAAAATGACGTGGGAAAAAGTAGTAGTAAAATAGTAGTTAACAGGCTATAAACCCGTATGACAATGGTACAAAGTGCATGGATTTCACTGATGGTTTATTTATGAGGGCTGCGTGAACTTCCTTGCACATACAGTATGAGTGTGAAACTCTGTAAACACAAATGCTTCTCCTTAATGACAAGCTGCACAGTGCTTTAAGGGTTACTTGGGTATCGATCCAAAAGGCCATTTCTCTGCATGATGTCTATTTCCCTGACGGGTTCTTAATGACAAGTCAGTAAATCATTTTGCCAGGGGGGCTAATTGCTGAAGAGCCTTTAACGATATACTGAGATTACAATGTGTTCTCTGGACAAGTTTGCAAGCGATTAACTTGCGAGGACATTTTTGCGGTTTACAGAATAGCCAGGGTGAGTTCTGTTTTTAAAAATGGTGCAAGCTGGTTCTGTGGACCCTCCATATATAAGAGACATTTGGTCAATTAATCACAGCTAAGCAGAACTGAGGGATTACGCACTTGAGTGAATCTCATTTCAAGCTGCCGGTTCGGGTGGGTGTGTGCACAGGAACTGCTGTGGACACATACAAATGGTTGAGGCAGCGGGCTCTGCTGGAGCTGCGAGACCCATATCAGCAGGGTAGGACTGAGAATTTGTTTGCCTCCCGCAACACATTTAATTTATATGTGGTTGACGTGCATCAAGGTTACACCACGCCCGGCCATTAAAAATCCATATACTACTCTTCCCTCAGTGGAAAAATACTGTGAGTACTGTTACCCCTGAGCACTTACCCTGCCAAAACAAATTGCTGCTCAGGAATCAAACAAATAGTTGTTTTTGCTGCCGACTCTGACAAAAATATTGTTTCCTTGCATGCATCAAACGTCTTGCTGAAGAAAATGCAGCCTCTCAAAGGCCGGTAGTCTCTCTCATGCACAGTGGTTTATGCAGTAGTTAGAGTTAGATATGAACAATGAGTATTTCTACAGATTACACTTTAGGAAATTTGCTGCAAGTAGGTAGAGGATTTACAGAATTTTTAAAAGGACACAGATATTAGTGAAGATACTGGTTTTGAATAGTAGACTGGGACTTCATATTTCAGTTTTTCCTGACCTAACACATGAATGAAAACAGCAGATGAATATATTTATATGTCTTTAAAACACACAAGGGTTTCACATTCCCAACCCACACTTTATACTCTCATTAATTATGAATTCACAAGATCTGATTTACAATACAAACACAGGCACTGCTGGGTGAGAAGGAGGGGAGAATGTCAAGAGTCAATCTGTTTTACACTGGGGGAAGTTTACAAGCAGCTTATTTACATCCAGCTCATACACACCATGGGAAGAGTGAAACCGTTAGAGAAACTGAAAGTAACTGCAAATCATATCTGACATGAAATATTAGCACTATAATTGGAAATACAACAGCTAGAACATCTGACAAAAAGTGAACAAAAACAAAATCAATCCTATGACAGAACAGTCATTGACTTTGAAATCCACGTTTCTTTGCACTCATGTATCGAGTGGCACCATGTGGCTCAGCTCCGTTGCTCTGAGTAATGACTAAACACAGGAAATGGTGTGAGTAGAGAGACACTGTCGAGAGTTAGAACTCCTAATGGGCCGAGTGCACTCTGACTGAACGATGGAGCAGCTGCTAATGAAAACAAGAAGTACAATTATAGAAGTGGGTCAAGACATTTAAATCCTTATCAAAGTATGGGAAACTCTTTCAAATAAACTGCTGATTGGTTTAAACTAGGGCTGCAACTAATGATGCCTTTTCATTATTGATTAATCTGGTGATTCTTTTTTCCCTGTCAAACATCAGTTTGGTTCATAACATTTCTAAAAATAGTGGAAAAAATGCAACCTAGTTTCCAATAAAAATACAACAAATGTGTAAGTGTGTATAAATTTAATGACATATTTCATTTGTTTTCCCTACAGTATCTGCTCATGGCAACTAAAGAATAGTCAGTGTTTAAATGGTTATTTTTAGGCAACTCAAATCTCTTGGACAAGGTTAGGGCAAGATGGTGATCTTGGTTGAATACTGAAAAAAATCAACACTGACAACAAGACAGTAAACTATGGTTTCTCCCTAACCTTAACCAGTGTTATTGTAGGTCAATCTAACCTGGCCCTGTGCTTTATGTGCCCACCATTCATTCACCAACACTAACTCCTTACGAACTCTGTGTGCTTCAAGAACATAGCTTTGTGGACTAGAAACATTTTTTGCCAGTGAACATAATCCATGCAGCAATTATGTTTCCCTCAAAATGTAACAGCCCAAGCAAAACACACATAAATGTTATTTTTAGGACACATGGTTGAAAAATATCCAACAGAATTTTCCAGAGTCCAAAGTGGCATCTTTAACCAACAGTCTTATACCCAAAGATATTCAATTTACAAAGATATAAAACGGAGAAACCAGCAAATCCTCACATTTGAGAAGCTGGAACTACCAAATATTTTGCATTTTTCCATCATAAATGGCTTAAATGAACAGTCTATAATATATAGAGGAAGGTCTGTAGTAATAGAGCACTATGCCAAGAGATAGCATATTTAAAATAAGTGATTCATTATGATTAATTTATGTACGTCAACGAGACGCGTGCATTTTTTTAAGTGTTGATTCTTCACAGTCGTGATGTGAGATATTCGCGATGCAGAGAGAAAAAGGAGACTATGGTTTACAGTGACCGTGAAAACCTCTCTAATGCACAATAAGAAGTCAGGCTCCAGAGCGCTCGTTCCCATCCTACCTAAATGCTCAACCGAGGGGGCAAAGGTCTCTCTGTAGGATACTCATATTCAACCCTCAGAAATACTATGACAACCATGATGACAGTGTCTGTGAGCTGTGAAGATATTCCTGGAATGCTGCCCGCCTTTTCCCCTGTTCACCTCCTCCAGCTGGAGCTTTTTCACATCTTATTAAGCTCCAATCAGTGGGGACTTTGTAAAAAATCGACATGTGAAGACATTTTTATCTACAATTAGGGCCTGTTTCTGCTACATGTCTGCACACTGAGCAAGGTGGAAATCATGTCCAAATTGCAGGAATATGAATGGAAAATTAGAATATGTTCAGTTAGTGTTTTGCATGGGATATTGCTTGTGCAAAATGGGTATTATTATTTCAGACGAACAAAAGAAAGAACAAAAAAAAGCTAATTAATAAAAAGCTGTTGGTTCAACATATAGTGGACACTGTGGATGTTCTCTGAGAACTATATTCACAAAAGAATATCATTTTGAGGTACTTTAGGCTACTTGTTGCTTCTACTCAACTTAATTTAATCTAACCTTAGTTCCAATGAAGATGCATTGGAACTAAGGTTATATACTACAGCATATAATAACATTTTAGCGTGCTTCCAACTTTATGGACCTGGCTTTGTGCATGGAGAAACGTTTTTAACTCCAACCTCAACTCCATCGAACACATTTGGGTTGAACTGGAACACCGACTGCAAGCCAGGCCTTATCGCCCAACATCAGTGGCTGACCTCACTAATGCTCTTGTGGCTGAATGGGAGCTAATCCCTGCAGCCAGGTTCCAAAAAATCTTGTGGAAAGACTTCCTAGTAGAGTGGGGGCTGTTGTAGTGGCACGTGAATGTGTAATTTTGGAATGACACATTTAACAATCACATTTGGGTGTAATCGTCAGGTGTCCTTACTTTGTTTTTGGTGTCCATATTCTTTTGGTCATAAAATGCACTTTACCTCGACCATACAACACTAAAATGCGTCTTACTAATGGCAAAGTAATAATAATACAGTAACATAAATGCAGAATAATATAAAACTCTGAAAGGGGAAAATCTGCTCTTGATACATAAGAACAATTTGCTAATACATACACACCTTCACTTAAGTATAAATTTACTTGTATTAAAGTATTTTTCCATTGTGGTACCACAATTACTTTCACTACTTTAAAGGATGTAAATACTGCTTCCACCACAACAATCTGAATTTTTATTCCGTCTTGTAAAAACGCGTAATTGCAACTGTGGTGTTGTTTTTCCGTTTCTTGTTCAAACTGAAAGGTCACAGTCTAATTTCTGTAACATGGTATCCCAAACCCGTACCCATTGATTTGTTGAAAACATACCTGTTCCAGTTAGAGTTTCTGTCTGACAAGACTGAAATGTAGCTGTGAATGAATTATTTAACATTTCACATGGCGAGGTATACATCATTAGATATGTACTGTTGTGTGAAGCATGTTTGTGTGACATTGCAGGTGGGTGATTTGCTTTCTTGCAGTCAACTGACATGAGAGTGAATAATGGTACATTTGCAGCCAGGTGATACAATTATAACAGTGTGTCACAATGTATATATGTTTTGCAGGTTAATGTTGGAGACTCTCCACCACTGTGTGCTCCTGCCTCTGGCAGCGCCCCAAGGATCTCTGTCCTCCCATGCACAGAGATCTCATTTATAGACCCACAGTAACCAATCAGGGCTGACTCAAAGAGTTTTGTTTCACACTGAGACACTCAGCATGTAAAAAAGTGACACCTACTTGTAAAAAAATAAATCAAATTCTGATTTGACCAAATTACCTAAATGCTTAGTTTTCATACATTATATGCATTTCATACTTTATGGCAACATTGAATTCACAAGATTTTTCCATCAATGTGATGAAGTATCTTCATTTAGCAGGTACCTTGTTTCTTGTCTGTTGTTTGTTTCTTGTTATTGTGTTTCTGTTATTCTATTAAACCGGGAGTTGTGCTCTAGCTACTTTAAAATTTAAAAAAAGTATTTAAAAATAAAGATTATATAATAAATAAATAATAAGTAACATTACTGTTATAATGCAAAATTACATACACCCTGATAAAATGTTGTATTCATGTCGGTCATCTCTAAATTACATCATGTTAATCATATATCATTTGTATGTCATTTTCTCTTTGCGAAAAGACACAGTGGTCAAAAGACAGCAATGAAAGAAATGGTTGATGTTCACAAAACAATGGGATTATGAACGAGCAAAAATTTAATCAACACAGTTAACACAGTCTCACTGCTGAACAACTGGGGAAGAAAAAGGTTTGATAAGCAACCCTTTTTCCTACAAATTATCTTCATAAGAGATAACCTGAGACCAAAATCAGCACACGCTCTGCTGCTAACATGATGACAAGCACGGCTGTGGATTTGTACTGGTATGGCCTGTATTCTTATGGGACTCATTACATAATGTAAGTAAGCCTTACCTTACAAGTCTGCATGGTCATGTAAGGTACCCAACCACACTATTACAGTGTGACAACCATAGAATATGAGACCGTTTTACACAACATAAGCACCCCATTGTGCAAACAGTGCCGCCTCATGATGTTCCAATATGTTAGAAATTAGTCAGGCTGCAGTGAATACCTGACTGTCTGTTAATGTTTCAAAACATCCCAGTGGTGAGCTTGAAGAATATATTTTGAAAAATGTACAAATATCAGGATATACGTATATTATTAATGAACACATTCATGGGATAACTAATACTTTATAACCTTAATCTTAGATGAATGCATCAACAGACGTTTTACAGTATATCCATTTAAACCTATAAAAACATATAGCTCCTTGTAAAGATTGGAACTCTTATATTTTTTGAAATATTAAATAATGAATGACTAATTGCTTTCTACTCCAAATAAACATTCCTTTTTATTTTATTATCTAACTTGCTGTGCAATGCAACAGACTGTATTGTGTTTATAACAGCTGAAGATTTATTCATTTAGCAGGATAAAGGGGCTTACACCTCCATCATCTCAAACATTGTGGGTAGTGCGCCTTCCAAAAACAAACAAACAGAACTTACTTGAGCTACTGGAGGACTGTTGACACGGTGCTGTAGTCATTTGAGGGATGATAAAATTGGACAAACTTGCCGTTTGTACAAAGAACTCAGAGACTTTCCTTAGAAGTCACAGACCCAGCAAACAGCACACAACCCCATTTAGCCTTGAAATGATCCACTTCACTCCACTTAATTAATCCTTTTATACAAGTAAGACAACGTATAGGTATTTTGTCATTCCTGACAGCTCCAAATAAAAATAAAATGGCTCCCTAAATTTAAACACAATAATAATAGTGTGTTTGTTTATTATTGTCATTCCATGGCTGCCTGTGACTCACTTCGGCCTTTGAATCATTGATGTGATCAATACTGGGTCCGAGTACTGCAGCTGCTGATGAAATCCAAGTCGGAACTTTAATATCAGGGCAGGCACAGTGACCACAAGGCATTGAATCATCCATAATAATAGCTGGATGAGAGACTGCATGGCGGACGATGGTTAACATCTGGTGCATTAAGAAGGATGCTGCAGAAGAAGTTAGGGCTGTAAACATGGATTCATTTCATCTTTTGGGTCAACAACCTCGTGGGACAGCCAATAATAGAGGATATCTATGACTCCATTGTTGAAATGCACATGAACGAGAGGTGACTCCACACATACATTACAGTATGTGTATAGAAAAGCTCTGTCATAGCTGACTTATTGCTTATCCTGACGCTGCACTTCTATAAGAAATCGGAGCATGGTGTTAGTGCCGGCCAATGAGCGAGAAAACAGCTTTTCTGACCAAACAAGCAATCAACCCACGCTTGCTCATAACCTCGAGGCTTGTGCGTGAGGACTGAAATCAGACATCAGAATCATGTCATGAACTCAGACTTACTGAGGTGATGAAGGTGACAGAAGGAGAATTACTTTTACAGAGTTCTGCCAAGGTTGCACATCGAACAAAAACAGACGGAGCTCCACACCACCTGAACACAACACCTGTGTTGGTGCGGTACTGGCACACAGCACGAACAACATGTACTATAACATCCTCAAACTCATGCAATCCATGTAAAATTTGAGCATAACTCAGATGATTCATTATTTATAGGCACAGAGTCTTACTCATCTTGCATACTTGCCTGAAAATGTTTGAGCACGACCATGTTGTTTAGGATTTTTTTAATGGCAGAATTGTATTGTAAATATATGGGATATTGCTTGGACCCAATGTCTTTGACAGTCAAGACACACCCAAGTTTTAACCAACAATAAGTTTTAGTGTGGCTTTGTGGCTCTGCTCATGTGATGCTCTGGAACAAATCTGAGCAAGCTTGACACAGGCTGAATGAGAATCTGTATATGGACTCTCTATTGGTGAGAGATAGATCGTGGATATACATTATTTGAGTGTGTATGGAACATGACTATAAAACAACTTCTGTGCCTGCCTGAACTACCGCAATCCTCGATTTTATATTGTGCTGTTATAGTATAGTTAGGTCAATAAACTATTAAGCCATATTTTGACTAAATTATGAGTGTTTGGAACATATTGAGAATACAGCTAAAAAGCGGATAAGTGTATTATTATCCGTGAGTGGTTTGACAAGTTTCTGTGGAAGTTTTGATTTTTTTTTTCTGTCAAACTGGGTTATTGTGATTTGGTTGGAGTATCACACACAGTAGTACAACGTGTAATACATTTTATTTAAGACATATCCTTTTAAAACACAGACAAGTTCTGTAATTAGGGACTGCAGGTGTTAAAATGGTGCTGCCACTTAAAATAGTAAATTAGGACGTAATGTTATGATTCAAATATGCTTTGCAATGTGACTACATGGAAACTAAATATCTGGAGAATCTATATGTGTAGATTCAGATCAGAGTCTACTGTATTTGAAGGGCATCATGATGACCTAAGACGTATCCCACGTATCTGATACATCCGGTTCAAATCCACCCGGGGACCATTGTTACATGTCTCCCCCCCCCGTCGTTCTCTCTCTTCCCATTTCCTATCTGCTTTTCAACAGTACTCTTATCAAATAAAGGCAAAAATGCTCAACATATTTTAACTGGATTTGGTACTGTATGTAAGTACACCGTATTCCATATTCTAGATTTTATGCCAGGCCATAATCATTTGGGCACAGGGCATTGCCCAAGACCCTAAAAATGTCATCTTACATCTTTCAGATGTTCAGTAGGGAGGAAGAAATATCTTCAGGGACCTACATGAAAAAAAGGTCCAGGAATATTTATGGATGGACTTTGCGGAAAGTCATGGGTCAAAAGGTTCCAGTCTCTGGCAGACAGTGTTCGCCACAGGCTCTGTCTGCAGTTCAGCTGTACTATTTTTTTAAACCTTAACCCTACTTGATAGATACAGTAAATAAGCTTGGTCAATTAGATGTTATATTGAAGCTAACATTATATAAAAAATTTTTTTTACTGTTCATGAAAAATGGTTTTACTCAACAAAATATTACAGTAACGGACCACTTCAAGGACGACCAATATCCAACACTTACTCTACTGTATTATGCTAATCATCACAATAAAACACAACATTAATACCTTTTAGGTGGGAGGAAATGCAGAGAATAGTACTATCACATATTTGTTACAAAACAGGGTAATTTCGAAAAAGGATATCCCCTTGCTAAATAAGCACTCTGAAGCTCTTAGTGGGTGTTGTGTACCATAAAATAAATGAAGGTAATATTTAGTGACAGTTGAAATTGCAATCTTTTCTTAGAATTGCAGGGATACACGGGGATTGTAACATTCAAGGGACCAATTAGAATAATGTCCTTTTACCGCTGAAGTCCCAGTCAGCCTCTGTCTCAGTCTGTGTCCCACACACAGCAACAAACCTATACGAACGCTAATAGGCCTGAGGATCATTTTCAATATCTTTTACACCCTCTCAGATGGTTAAACACTGTTAGTTCAAAGGCTTCACTGGTATGGATACAAGTTACATTTTGGTAGTGGCTTTAAGAGCTTCTCTCATTATGCTCAGTCAAGAGCATTTGATGAAACATGAAGTGACAAGCGTGTTTTCTGCAGCAACACCACCTAAATGTCTGAAAGGGGTTTGCTGCAGACGAGACGAGCAGGAAGGTGCCTGGAGCCCTGAACCGAGCTGCTCAGTGGAAATCGACACTGTCAGATGTCTCTCACATGAAGAGGAGGCAATGTAGAGACACCTGCGTCACTCAGATTGTCTTAGACTCCAAGACTAGAGAGCCGCAGACAGGAAATGGTGACAGAAAGTGATCATACAGAATCTCACATAACACAGGGGGCACTGAATTCAAGCAGACTGGAGTTTTATTCTGCAAACACAAGCTACATTTTGAAGAACCACAATTTTCTTGCTAAGGAATGTTAGACTGAAGCCAAAAAATAAAAAAATAAACAGGAATAAGAAAAGGTACCTAATATAATAGAGCCTGTAACAGCCATAATACTAACAGAAAAAAGTTTGCTGGTGGTTTGGTGTTTGACCCACGGCTGCTGTAGGTCATGAATGAAAGAAAGAAGTCATACCCATAGGCGCCTGATCAATGGAAAAAGCGAAGCAGCTGCACCCCCACTATTAGACTTGGGGGAGCAAACTTGTGTTTTTGCATCCCCACTTTTTGATCATACAACTTTGCCACAAAAGAAAACAAAACGTTCAGCACTCAGTCATCTGTAAGGTGGTCATAAAACTCAGTCCGAGCTGTCTTAAAGGGAAACTCTTTTTGTTTAACCAGAGACAGAAAGTCTGAAATCTCGTGAGAGGTTGAGTTGTTGCAGGAAGACAAACTGATTTAGGAGTCAGTCTTTAATTTGGCGTGTATCTGATCCACCAGCCAGCAGTAAAGCTGTATAGTCCGAGGTTCAGATGTTACAAATAATGTGTACCCACTAATGACAGCTATAGAAATCCTTTCCACTCCTCCATAAATATATCACACCATCTGCCAATCAACACCATTCACCAGCAACCGACAGCCAGTATTACAGTATAGAGCTGTATGTGGGAGAGTTGGTCTGTCCCTGGGGTTATGCCACAAGTGTTTGTTGAAACAGACCAAGAACCCCACAACCCCTGCTGAATCAGGATCAGCTGTGTTTTCTGACCTTGTGCATTCTATATGATTATCCCTATAGCGGCCAACACCACAAACCTACGAGTTACGACAAAAAATAAAGGAAACTGAATTGTGTCAGCAAGCAGTTACACCAAACGTAGAGAAAAGGGCATTTTTAAATACTCTAAGAATCGTGATATATAAAAACCTATTCACGAAAATCCTGTTTATACTAGATACTATACTAGATAGCAATAACTCTTTGTCTTCATTCAGTGAAGACAAATTTGCATTTTGAGCAAAATTCTGGATCCAAGAAGACATCATGCACAAAGGTTATCTTACAAAAAAGTTTACTTCACTCTGCAGCATTTACTATGCAGATCAGACATGGTTTCAATCTACAATGCAACTACAGCTACACAAAGAATCTTTTTCTCCTTCAGTCATGGCTGCTTTGGCACAATACACTATCATTTCTTTTGAGAGAAAGGCTCCATAATCCTGGAGCAACAAGATGCTCTCCCACTGAGAAGTGAGACTGTTTACAAATGTTTTAAGCTTGTTGATCAGTATGTGGGTCCTGCTTCGGTTTCTTGTCTCCCACACAGTGTGTTCCTCAGGAGATAGCACTCATTATGTTCTCTAACACCAAAGTACACTCTAAATTCATGGAACATGTGTCACATATACAAGTGAAACCAGCTGTTTTGCCAGCACATTAGTGGTGACTCAGTGGCATCTGGAAAAACATTAAAAGACAATGTAACCATAAATTTACAATATTAATAATAAAAAGTTCTACTTTAAATTTATATTTAAAGTAGAACTGATTCTTTGCCAAACCAATGAGATTATTTCTGCAACAGGTGCAGCTTTTTTCTCCATAAATCCAAAGCGCTTTACAAGGTTTTTGCCGCTGCATGAATGCAACAACAAGTCATTATAATCACAATAATCACATAACAACATGTCAAACAAGCTTTTCTGATCTGCCACCTCTACGGTTAAAGTCTGAAGTTTAGGCAACTCAAAATACATAGTGAGGGAAAGATCAAGGTCATGTTTAAAAGACTCCAGTGTTGACTGTTGGTAGGAGATCGCAGCCTCCTACCTTCAACGTTTTTGTGGCAATTTAACAATCGACATTACTTCTTCTCTCCAATCTGCCAGGTACTTAAACATGTCCTACAAGAGAAACTGCATGTAAGCCAGCATCAAAGCTTTATTTTACACTGTACAGTTGGCCATTCTTCATAAAAGCATCAAATATATATGTCTAAAACATCTCATGCCTAATTCAGACTACACAATATCAGCTTGGCAATGGCCCGACCCAACAGATGTAGGGTGTTGAGAACATAAATGAGCTCTGCAAGAATATATGGCTCTATGACACAGTGATCATCTCAAGACAAAAAAAAGTGGGTAGTCTGCATTATACTACACAGATGTACAGTTAAAAATGCACAGTTATAAATGTTAGAACTAAGTGTTGCAATAAACAACAATCACAACAATAAATCGTTATTGTTTTGTTTTTTTAAAGTTACTTTAAAGTTAAACGTACTGTCCAGGCATAGATCAAACTGTTATACAAGTTGAATCAAAGATGTAAAAATTACATGTCCATGGTGTTTTTGTTCTGATGAAACCCAACAAACAACATCCCTCCTTCCCATGCTTGTGGGAAAAATCATCATCTAATGAGAGCAATGTTTGGGGAAGCTGGAAATAGCTCAATGAATATTTTACAGCCACTGGCTCCAGCAGCTATTTACTAAGAGCTAGTTTCAGTGTGGTTCAAGAAAAAAAATAATAACAAACAGTGGGTGTTGGGTGGGGGTGGGGGGGCAGTTGAGGTGTGTTACTTCTCAGCCTTGTATGTGGTTGATTTCCTCTGTGCTAATCTTTGCGAGACAGATCTGGGATTAGAGAATCAGGAGCGTTCACCAGGTAATCCAGCTTGTGTGTCTCGCTGGCAGAGGTCAAGCATGTCAGCGTCTGCTGCTAAATATGGCCTCCAGCCGGCATCATGCAGAATGGCAGCGAGAATCCGGTGGGATAAGCTTCTCACCCACCAGAACTAGCACTGTTTGTAAGTCAAGTCACTGAAACTGGCCTTGTTGGTTTGTCCACCAGTAGATTTATGAATATCATGAAAGTGTATATAGTGCATTTGCCACTCTAAACCTTTATATTTCCACTTGACCCTTTGGGAATTCCATAAATCTAAACATAAGTGCTTCACTCACAAGGGCTGTAAACATTTAATAACATATAATCAATGCAAGACTTTATGAGGTCAAACGCTGCCCTTGCTGCTCTCTCTGCACAAAACAGAGCAGCTCGTTTAAACACTGATTCCAAGAAAGCTGAAAAGGTCAATGTTCATACTGTCAGAGAGTCTACAGAGTCCACATCTCACGCAAGGGTCAGGAGGAAGTGGCCCCCTATTCCAGACATCACACTTAAAAAACTGGAGGCTCTCTGCCGAGAGCATCCAGATCTAAGATTGGAGAATTACAGTATCTTGGTTGTGAACTCCCATGCCTGTTGCCTTTACACCAAGCCCGATCAATACTACCCACCCATAACAGCCCTGCAGCACTGTGATGCAACACAGATACTGGGTGGCATCCTGACCTGAGGAGGCAGAGGCCCTTACCTCCCAGGTTAATATAGAAGCTCAAATAAATCCTTTTCTTTAGAAGAAGGGCAACTGGTGTTACCATGTTAGGTATTCGTAGGTAGGCCACTTGAAGTCAGGCCAGGAATGGCAGACTCCCCCACTAATGATGAAAACTATATAGAAAGGTAATTACAGTATGGAAGTACATTAAATGGCTATTGCAGAAAAGAAATCACCATAAATAGTATTAAAAATTTTAGTTTTGAAAATCTTAAGTATTTTAACATCAATTCAAATCAAAGGTTTAATTACATTTTTTATTTCTCAAGACAAGTTTTAAAAAAATGAATACGTAAATAAACTTAATTTATCTGGGATATAAGAAAACTCTTCTAGCACTACAGGAAGGTTAAATACAGATTCTTTTGAAAGTACCAACACATCACACAGTATAATTACATCATGCAGTAACCTCTGACTTAAATCAAATGAAAACTGTCTTGCTGACCTGCGAGGCCAAAAGAAATCCCTGTCCACTAACTTCAAATTCCACAGCTAGAAATTACATCCAAATTCGAGATTTGTGGAGTAATCACCAACCACTCCATCACTTTTACCCCAAACAATGCCACGAGAGGTAGCCGCGGAGCAGAGTCATTTTGAATCAAATGTGCTAATACAGCCTTTGCTATGTGAGGGCTACATCTTAATCTCTTACCTCATTAAGCTGTATAATGTGCAATAAAATTCTCATTCCAGGCACAGAAGCGGAGAGTGTTGACTTCGGAGTCCGGTCTTACTGCCAGTAGCAGTGATGGTACAATCCCACATGGGCAGCAACAGCAGCAGGCTTGTTGTGTGAAAAGCAACACACAGCTTGTGTGTAAGACTATGCACTTTTACCAGGGCTTTATGTTAATACCTGGATAATCCCCCGTTATCAGTTTAGGGATATCAACACACGAGGAGATTGCCTTTTCATAAATTATTTCTAACACATCTTTTTGGTATGGACCACCTTACTCCTATTTAACTCTCAACCAGGGCAAATTTCACTTGCAGTTTTCAGTGTGCATGTAGGGTTTAAATGAGTGTTGAACATGTGATCTGCTGGTTACAGGACAGTCTCTCTGAATTATTTCTTTATATCTCACTCCGTCCTCTGCCGCTCAAAAGGTTTAGTGGTGCAGTGGTCATTTTGTCTCTAAACCAGTTTTAAAAAGATCTGCCTTTGCAAGGGTTTCAGTGTGCCATTCACAAAATGTAGACATTTCCATCCCGAGTAGAAAAATATTAATCAGGAAACACTGAAGTCTTCTATTATTTCTTTTACCTTCAGTGGTCGGATCGCTCAAAAGTGGCTGTAGCCTACCGAATAACCGAATACAGCGCTACAGACTTGTAGAGGCATCCACAAACGTATGTACAACCCCCTCATCATTGTTGTTAGATGGGGATGAGGTTAAGGGTTTAATGAATTAATAAATTAGACCTCAACCACATCCTTTGGAATTGTGAACAAAGTTTTTTGCCAGTTGAAATCCAAACACACACCTCCTACTATGATATTGCTATACTAGCTAACAGTCAAATGTGTTTTTATATGATAACGCGTGGTTAGCTAGTTGGCTCAAATCACTTTTGATTGGATACATTTATGTAACCGCCCCAGAGTACAAGATGAGTCATCAAAAATATTTTTACATTTTACATTTATTTTGACAGATATAAGTAGAGATAAATGAGCAATAAAAACAGGGACACAAGATTAGAACTTGGAAATTGTATTTTTCATGTCATTGTGTCTTTAAAGACAATTATAATCAACTACTGCTGCCAAAACATATAATTAATGTAAAAAATAGCATTTGTTCAAGGTTTCCTTCTTCCTGCATGATCACTTGAAAAGTTTTAAAACATTTTCCATTTCCCATTGGTTACTAATGTGTGTTTTAGCTTTTGTGTTTTTCTTGCTGCAAAAATAATTTTCCTTTTGTGGGACAATTAAGATCCGAACCAATCACACACGGAAAATATGTTTCCAATATGTTGGTAAAACTGCCAAAAAGGAGACTCAACACATCATAAACCATTTGGGGGTGTTTTCTCACCAAATGTAATTTCCCAGGTAATTGTCATTCACAATCAAAAATGCAAAAGTTTTGAAATTATGCATCCAAAAGCATATTTGTATTTACCACAAGTTTGCTCTACCAAAGGCATGCATCATTTCTAAAACATTACGAGGAGGTTTCAAAGGTAGTTACAGTGAGCGACATGTTCATTTATCTTTTGGATGGTTATCTTGTGCTAAATCTAATATTGAGGGATAATCATCAACATACCAAATGAAATATTGAAATGCATTGTGGAGGGTGCCACAATGTCAGAACTTATTTAAGACCTTTTTTTCCCTTCTGTAATGGAATGATTTTTCCATCACATCAAAGTGCTGCCCTGCGTCGGTCACACAATAACAATCCATCCTGAGATATGGAATCACTTGTCAAATATAATGCATTAGGACACAAACGGGCCGTCTCATCGATCCAGTCCCAAGGGTGCTTTAAATTGTTCCACTACCACTATATATTGTAGCAGTAACAGCAAGAGAGAATGTGTCCAGCTGAGAGCCTCCATTCACCATCCTTATCAGTGAAACATCCTTAATATATCCCAGCGATGGTAATTAACAAGCTAGATTTTGAATCTCAGAGAGACTGTTTAGGGTACTCCAGACAGCCTTTAGTCCAGATGCCTTAGATTTTCCCCGCTTGCATCGCCAACACTCTCCCCAGGGCTTTGCCTGCTCCAGAAATTTCTGTAGGAATGCCTACGCTTCTGCTCTGTCAGTCCCAGTGATCTTCAGGAGGAATGGCCCTGAAGAGATAAGGCAGCCGGACAATGAGCATGTCCACCTGGCAAGGCGAGATGCTCCATCACGGGGCTCAGGGTTACTAAGGTGTCAGTAGCTCTCCCGGTCCGCTACATTGAAGAAGTGCCATATCCTCAATGGTCCCTGGCAGATACAGAAGACCTCCTGGCAGAGTAAACGCAGCTGACTGTGCTGACTGCAATGTCTGATTTTATTCTAAACTCAGTGTCCAAAATTAAAGCTGCACTAAGCAAGAATGTTATGTAACAAGGACACACAGTGCCATGATGTGAAGCACCTGAAACCAGGCCCAGGGGAGCTGCAGTGCTAGTACTTTAAAAATACCTGCAGTTTATGGCCAAACCTGTGCTACAAACAGCAACAATAGTTTGGAATTGCAGATGTAGACGTGCCAATGTGCAGCATCTGCAGACAGGGACCATAATAGTTTCTGCAACTTTAACACTGCAGGAAATAAGAGTTACAGCTGCAGTTTTGTGTGAGTGTGTATGTATGTGCAGGTGTGTTTGAGGTTTTGTAACATTTTAAATGTGATTCTGTTTGAAGACAGATTTTCTCTGTCCCACGAAACAACTTGGAGGAGGGATGTAGAGGCCAAAATATACAAATTAAAGAAGATTTTGGTGCTGAATATTTGAACTATCTGAGCTTAAACTTAATCATTTACATATCTTTTGTGAATTAGTAGAATAGTAGTTTTTTACAGCTCATTATTTTTAACAACATTTTGGTTCAATTGTCTGATACTGAAGTGCCTGAAAAATGAATATTGAGCCCAGGTTATGGGTATTTAGAAAGCCAAAGATGTATCATTTCAATTACTAACTCTTCTAAAGGTAACAGGCTGATGTGTATTTCTATTTGGTCATTTAATATCCACTAGAGGTTAGTGTGCCACAGTGATATTCCTTGTTTGATTTAATGCTTTTGTCCAAGCTCATCACAATATGGATGCAGCAATATTACAGAAAAAACTACACAGTAACCCTCATTGCTTAGTGTTAACCTTTCACTTTGACTTTGACTTTCTTCACCTGTAGGTGTTACAACTGAACTGAACGTAATTTGTGAGTTATGACTTAGTTCCGTGATTTGAATCTAATAAAAGTAAATCAGTTTTGTCAGGCTAAATCATAAAGTGGGGCTGCGACACCCACCCCTTTGAAAACTGAGACTGTGCTGATTAGCTGTATGAACCTTAATAAAATTCTGGTGTCAGGTTTGACCCACAGGCATATCAAAACTTGTGAGTGAGAGTGAAATACAAACTCTCCTATATCTCCTGAACTGCAGTGCTCCTTCCGGTGAGAGATGATCTTTTTTCTTTTTTTCTTTTGCTGTATTGACGTGCATGCTGACATTTAAAACTCTTTGATTCTCTTTTACAATGTGACAGGTTTGTCAGTCATCCTCTAGTGAATTACCAACTGGAAATAAAGTTTCTGCTAACATGAGGCTAATTATCTGTCCAGACAGAGGAGAGACGGAAGATTTATACTTCTTTGTATTGAGCCAGCATTACAGGCCGTTTGATACGGAGCCATTGTTTTTCTTTTTGATTTCATTGGCTCATCATCAGACAGTGTATACAGTAGCCAGGGGGTACATTTTAATACAGGCACTCCAGCAGTATATAACTGGGCCATTCAAATAATATCCTTCAGAAATGTCCTAGTCGAAAACTATGACTGTTTCAAGGGTTTTCAAGGGTTAATAATGGCATTTTTTTGTCATTTGCATTTTCCAAACAAAGGAACATTGTGTTTTAAATGTCTGTTAATCCCAGTCATACCTTATCTTAACCCTACTGAGTGTCTAAACTTCTGTGTTTTAACTATATATACCGTTACTATATATGTAACAAGGAATGTTCTAAATACTGTTCCTGTGGCAAACATAAAATGTCACCTGCTCGATTCACAGCAGAGCAATCCAATGCATTCAGACAATGCATCCTCTTGTATTTGCTCTTTTCTCTTTTATTGTGAAGCACTTTGTGACATCTGCTCTTGAAAGGTGTTATATAAATAATCTTACTTACTTACTTTTACTCCACTACCTTTTTTTTTTTCTTTAGGACACGGTAGGAAAAAAAACCTAATTCTGCAATATCATATGATCAAAAGAATACTCTAAAAATGCCCTTGGAGCAACATTAATATTTTGGGTTGTAATCCACAACACACACCCACTAATAAATAAATAAAAAGGAAAATCTAGGGAACATATTAAGTCACTAATGGTGTTTTGCTCTTTTTTAATTGACTGAAGTTGTGGCCAAGTAATTTCTGAGCCGTTGCCATCCTTTTCTTTGGTCGGGGAGGAGCTGGTGCTGAAAACAGTGTTGCCCACAGCTTAAATCACACCAGATGGCTCAAGAAGCGACACAAGAGGTAGGTAATCTGGATTTATGACCTTGCACATATGCTGAGTGCAGGGGCATCTGCTGTGATGAAAATGGCAGCTATTTTAATGAAAGCAGGAACTTTGCGCTAAGATGTCATAGAGAGGGGACTCTAAAATTACAGCACATTACACCAAGGCTACTCCTGAAACAGCCCTGTGTTTGGCCTTGCAATTATAGAGCAGCTTTGAATCACACTCAAAAGGGATCAAGCTCACCATGCTACTTCTCTTTTTGTGAGAAGCAGCATGCTCACCCTTCAAAACATTTGTGTGCTGAAAAATGCAAGTAATAATAACAACAATCATCACCATCATCATCATCTCTATTTATATAGCAGCTCTGAAATGCTCTTTGTGGCTGGTGTTGCATGCTTTACATCAGCAAGTCTTACTAAGGTATTACTAAGGCTCGCTCACTGCTCCTGCTTCTTTACTCAGGCACGTATAAACAACTGTCAGGTGCTGTTAAAGGAGAGGGGAAGGGATAATAGAGAGACAAATGAGATGGTACAATGTGTTCTGTTGAGGCAGCGGAAAAAAATGTCATTTGATGTAAAAAAAAAAAAAAAACAACAACATAAAAAGTAATTTAATCTTGTAGTCACGCTTAAAAAAATACATTTTCTTGCAACGCACTGCCACTTTTTCAGCAATTTTCTTGAAGAACATTTGTCAAATAAGGCAAATCGACCAACTTAACTCTTTTGCATGCTTATATGCTTCCTTGATTATTGTAATTTCCTTGTTTTAGTGACTCTCCATGCCCCGTTTCAGGTCACGACAGACAGCTCGGTTAATAGTTCCAGCTGTTTCAGCAACATTTTCTTGAGTTACACAGAGGCTGCTTCTGCCACAGGAGTGAGCTGATTTATTTCTCTCTGTCACAAAAGCATTGCTCATGCTCCTTTTCTCTCTACAAAGTTGCAATTTGGTATGACAGCCATAACACGTAATTCTCGCACGGAGATGACGAGGGAATATCATGTCACATTGACTCTGAAATAGTAACTGAATCAGAGGCTCCTTGACGAGGGTCTTGCATGCAGAATAACAACCTGTGCCACAGAGAACTGACAACCATGCTGATTACACTATGTACACCATTGATAATGACCACTTTGCTCCCATGAGAGTCTTTTTATACCTGATGGTAATGTTATTTTGCCGTAAAAATAAGACCCTCTGAAGTTAGACAGCTCTTTTAATGCAGCATGGTGGGGAGGACTGTGAGCTCTCATTTTGTCCATTTGAATTGTGCTTAAAGCTTTAAGCTTTATGAATAATTGGTTGTTAAACGACTCAAGCACAAACAGATTCAGTTGTTTTTCTGCCCCTTCATCAGGGGAAGTGACAAACGCAAACAACATCATCCATTTGATCTGCGATTGTTTGATTCCGAATGGGGGCGCCTCAATCAGAACAAAGCCAAATCCTCATTAGTGATCTGAGCTGTCAGCCTCAACAAAGTCATTTCCCACATTAACTTGTAAAACAGTGTGTTAACCCCGGGCTGCAAGGTAAATGGAAATATTTATGGAAAGATTTTTTTTTTCTATGCATATTCACACAATCCAATATGATGCCTTTGATATGGATTCTCTGCAAAATAAAGTGCCCCCTATGTGAAGTGCTGCACATGATCAAATATAGGTACCAGGTAAATTAATCCCCCCTTTAACTGGTATATTCCAAGTGCGAGCACAGCTGACACAGGAAATGATAAATGAGAGAAAAGGATGTTGATAAGGCACCTGAAATGATTTTCTGGGCAAAGATAAGGGTCACACTATGTGCAATAACTTTGCCAACCTTTCCAATTTTCTTCAACGACCATTTTTCTTTTCATTGTCATTGTCATTGCCCAAGTAAAGGCTGACAAAAACAGTAATTTACATACAATTAACCTTAACCCTATAAAGATGTGATACTCTTAACATGCAGGTGTTTCATAGATTAAGTCAACTTGTTTACGTCTTCAATCACAAAAGTTAAGTTTTGAATTGTGTTGACCTTTATGGCCCTGGAGAACTGGGACCACATACTTAGGGACCTTTAGGATTTACAACACACCAGGATTATTGGTAACATTTCTCTTCTGCAACACAGTGCGCTGATGCAGTGTAAATTAAGGAAGCCCAGTCCGGTCCAACTGACAACACCTTCACCCTGAAAAGTGATCCACAGATGGCAGGCCATGAATCTCGACCGATAAATACCCTTGGCTCTATCAATTCTGCTCAGCCTTCTCCAGCCAGACGGGGTTTATGTGAAGCTACTATGGGCGCAACAAACTTGGATAGGAAACAGTGTGTTTTCCTGACATAGAAAAGGACCCCGTTGTCATCCCTTCAAACTGTAAAAAAGAGTCATAAAGCTTTTGGATACAGCCATCCATCTTCTATTTTACAGAACTCAAGAATGTAATTGAGATGCTTCTAATTCACTATGTCCAAATGGTAGCCAAGTGTTTTAACATTTTGAAATTTTTTCCGAAGGCTGGCTTTTTAAGATTGCTTTAACTACTTAGAGCCTGTCAGATATGCCTCTTTCTCTCTCTGATGATGAACGTGAGTGACTGTGAAACCAGATTTTTAGCCTCATCTTGCATCCATGCTGGGTTTTTTTAAATGTTTTATTTTGCTCCCCACTGCCGCTTTTTGGATACATGCCTACTATCCATGTCCTGAGCTGTCACGGCGGATCCTTCACTCTTTTACCCTCTTTGAAGTGCAATTACTGTTGATGAAGATCCAATGCAAGCTGTGTAACTGACAATCAAGCTGGAGCAAAGTTAATTTGATTTAATTGGTTAAAAATTAACTGTGGAACCAGCATCTCAAGGCGCTCCGGCTTTAATTGTGGCATTTCTTCCTCTCTGTAAAAGCCACACACTTTAATTGATCATGGGACAGTCGCTGTCACAAGCATCCAGGGTAACCGCTGTTCACTCTCAGCATGGGTTTGCATACTGAATACATGAGGTAATGACACCTCTCTCCTAATATTTGGATGACAAGAGCACCACTGTATGGCATATGCTTGAAATTTTCTGTAAAAGGGTGAGCAAGCTGGCAAACGCATGTGACCCATGTGCCCCCGCCGCTACAAGCTGCGTTGGTTACCAGACAGCTAAATTAGAGCTTGATGCAGCTCGATCTAGCCTCCCTAAAGAGCCTGACTTTGTATTGACAATTTGCTAATCAAATTAGAGGATGGATTACGAGCTGAACATCTGGTCTTTGTAATAACACTCATTATTAAGCTCCACTGCGTTGCGATGAGCAGACTGTTCAAGCACCTGCATTGCTTGTGTTCATATCCCAGTATACTACATACAGTATGTTCTCATTGTTTGTGATGCACAACATGAGAAATTCCTGCACTCACCTGTCACTTTGCCTTTTTCTTTACCCTCTGATCTAATTTACTTTTACTTATGCATCTGCAGAAAATGAATAGAATATTTCTTTTCTTTCCTCATATTGTGGGAGATGGGACACTTCAATCTTATGGCTGGTGAGATGGCCGGCCCCTTGTAGAGCTTATCATCACTGATGTATAAACTTCAGTGTAACTTAATGAAAGCAATTTTTTTCTCTCCCTACTGTGCAAGCACATAGCTGTAGTGCATTATGTCCAACCCAATCTCGGAATCACAATTTCCTACACGCAAGCCTGATCGTCCCTTCCAGGGGAGAGGTAGTAACTCTTAATAAGAAACAGTATGTTCCCTTCCTCCAAATAGCCGTTACCCTCTTAGCATCCATGTTCTTTGGTAGCAGAAGATTTGCATTCATTATCACGAATCACCATCCATGAACACAAAATGAAAAGAGCCAACTTTGTTGTTATTTTTCATTTTAAAGTAGAAAATAAACAAACATATTTAAGGGCAAAGGCTACATGACAAGTTTTCAAAAGTCATACAGTAATTGCAACCACAACATTGCTTATCAGGTGTAATTGGTTATGGTTGGCAGGCACAGCTAAGCCCTTAAATGTACAGTAAATATTACTTCATTTCGGATTGGTGGCATAAAAACGGATCTTCCCAAGGTTGTAATGTTACGTTGCTAATTACCTCCAAACGAAATAAAGATTTAGAGTAATTACATTTTTACCGCTCTACTCTCTTATTTAGCATCAGCAGTGCACACTGACAGTCATAAGGGGACTTACAGCTGGGATTACCAAAGTAAATCAGAAAGCTTCTTAGCCCCAGGACCTACGACAGTGCTAGCACTCTGAAAATTAGCGTTTGCTTGTATGTTTGTGTGTGTGTGAGGGATTGTTTGTGCTGCAGAGACGCCTGCTATGAACTCAGTAGGATGGCTCTAAATGAGAGCAGTTGTTCAGTGGATTGTTCTGTTAATTCATCTCCTACTGATAGATGCCATCTCATGCCACAACACAGAAGCCACAAGCTGCTGTGTTTACAGTTTGTTAAATCAAGAGGTCTTTTTGCTCCACACACATTTTGGCTCTAGTCTCCAATCTTGCTAATGGCTTTACTGTGACTGTCTCTGTAATGTTGTTTTGCTTCTATTTGCTTTTAAGGGAAAATAAATAAATACTGTAAGTCTTTTGCTCTCATAGTAAAGAGAAGCTCCAAACAAGTGGCCTTATGAAATACTAAAATGTACATTTTTAGACTTTGTACACTTTAAACCCCTACTTATGGTATAGTCACTACATGTCTTAGCTAGGTGGCCCTTTTATTGTTATTTTCAGGATAAGTTCAGCTACTCAGAAATATCATAGTTTGGTATATGAGAGGCACTTTTTGAGTTCTTTAGGAGAAAAAAAGATATGCAATTTGAGATTTGTTTTTTGCCTGTTTGTTCATGTATGATTTTGAAAACAACAAACATCTGTATAATAAGGGATAGTGGAGTAAGTCAGTTCTTTAGGAATATAAGAACCATGATGATGGTACAGTGTATGTACAGTATAAGTACTGTCAAAAAATACTGATAGTGTGAAACAATTTTTTTTCTTGTTTCTTATTTTTGATAGCTTCTGAGTTTTGGTTCCACAGTTCCCAGCATGTTTTGATGCAAACAGTAGGTGTAGTAGAGTTAGCTGTGGCCGTCAACTGATGACCACTATTTTTGCCAAAAATTTTTTACATTTTGGCAAATCTGCACCATGAAAACTGAAGAAAAACTCAAGATTTGCTGATTATGTGGCAAGATCTTAAGTTATAAGGAGTGCTGTTTTTAATACAATTTCTAAATGGATTCATGTCTTGTCAGCTAAAATCAGAAAAATCAACAACTTAAGGCGCACTGATTCCAGCAGTATGTGTATAACATTATGATTTGACTGAGAAGAATAGGTGCAATTTTTGATAGAAAGTGAGTCACTCGGTCAGTAAAGGAAACAGGTCCTTCAACCTAAACACCAAACCAGTCGTTTTTCTAGCTTATCAAAATGTCCACTTTGAAAGAAAGAGTAAGTAGTACTAATTCCAGCAGTGCATGATGTCTTTGCGGTTTGGTTTTACTGATTTATGACTGAGGAGAAAGAATGTAATGTTTGAAGCAAAATGCATAATTTATTGCAACAGTTTTGATGTCAAGCAGCTTCTCTACACCCATTAAATGATCATGCACAATAAACAAACATAGCCAAACAAGAAACCAACTAAGGTTTGCAAATCAGCATAGGCCACAGTTGCCATCGTACTGGGGAGGTAGGATTACTCAGCTTCCATACCAGTTTGGAGCCCATGAGATCTTGAGTGAAAAATGAGAAAATGAGTGACCAATGTGGCCTGCAGGCGCAACCCTCACTGGGGTTGTGTGGCACAGCAGATGATCCCCATCATCATTCTCCTGTTAGGGTAATAGGAGTCGGTGAGTAGCTCTGTAACGATTTGCTCTTTTCTGAGATATGTCTGCACCATAAACAGGTCTGGAAGGCAAACGGGCCCTCTGTCTCTCTGATTGTTGCCTAAAAACAACAATCTCCCACCCCTTAAATCATCTGAGTGACCACCGTTTCTTGTCATTTTGTCAGCATGTAACAATTTAATTCTGTGAGACCACCGTGGTGCAATGAGCATTCAGAATCATCATAATCTGTGTGTTTGTGCACACAAACTACACGACTGCTGAGGGAATCCAAACCAGAGCACATTTGCATGAGCTGCTGAGGTTTTCTCTGGTCCCAATGTGGTCTGATGAGACTTGTGCGCTGACAGCCTGGGGCCTTGAAGCTGAGCTGAGGTCTTATTGACATGGAGCACGCAGCTTTGTTGTGACCGCCACCGCGGCGGCCAAGCTGATCCACCAACTCTGCCGCAGAGACACAGATGCCAATGTTAAAGAACACAGCAGGGAGCAGTGGAAAGGGGGGGGGACTAGAGCCAGAGTGAAAGAGAGGACACCGTGAGAGAAACTTTTTAATTCCCTCTCTCAAGAATTTGAATTCAGAAAGAGACAGAAGCCACTTCAGGTAGATAACTTAGAAAGATAGAAAACTTTAAAAAGCTATGTTCAGACAGGCATCCAGTTTTTACCACACATACAACATAAGAAGCTAAAACAAAAGAGGTCATATGGAATCCGATCTTTTTAGACTACAATGAAACCACATTTGCAGGTTTGGAAATTGTATGGATTTTTGAGTCCTTCACACACACAAACACATATTTGATGTCACCCATTGGAACTCAACAAGCAAAGGAGGAGGCAAGCCAGCAAAAGAGAAAAAACAAAAACAAAACAAACATTGGTGCCTGCACAATATTTCAGTTCTCCTCAACAGCGTGGCAGATGTCAGCCTCTTTCAGTGCTGATGGTTGCCTCGTGTGACGAATGCATTCCGCATCCTGACTAGAAAATGCCGCCACGAAAGGCAGTCAGAATGAGCAACGGTGGAACTTAACATGTTATTAGCCTGCTGTGGCATCCATAGTAATTGGACAAAAAATATGTGACCGTGTAGTAGTTAGCGATTGCATGCCTGTGCTGTTACTATGCCAACTGGTGATGTAATGTCTGCCAACGAATGTACAGGCTGCATGCAAAGAACACGGCTTGAACACGGATGAAACTATTCAGTATTTTGGCCTATGCATGGGCATCTGTCTCTGGCGGTATGTAGTGCAAGCAAAGGGCATGACCCAAGGAGAGTTGGATGATAAAAGAGAAATGGAGGTTTGAGAGCGCCAAAGCAGCAGGCATCTCAGAAAATCTTTAAATAGTGATAAGATGTTATCACAGGGTGAGATAATTATGATTTTAAGACTTAAAGCCACCTTAAATAACTTATTCATATTGATTTTTCGCAGTGTTTTTGCAGAATTATCAGCCCTCTGCCCTGTTAAATTTAATATTATTATTCTACCCACAAATAATTGATTAATCGCTTGATTAATCTGATTCCAGCTAAACAATTAAAGTCACAGTTGCTGTCTGCCTTGCCTGTCAGGACAAACAGCATTAGTATTGGCAAGTAAGGAAATCACCATAAAAGGCATCTAATTGTTTCATATTTTATGTTCAGTCCTTATAACTGGGCTTTGCTGAATGTCTTTAGATCTCCATCTCACACTACAAGATAAAGGGGATCCACAATTTTTCAAGTGCAAACATGTCAGGAGAGCTCTTACACACTGTCTGAATGAATAAAATGACTTTCACTTTGGTCGACTTATGCCTTTTGTTGTCATATGAAGGAAAAAAATCACCATAGGACACTTGAAAGACAACAATGGGCAACGTTCATGACAAAGAGGTACTGGTACTGACGACTCGCCTTAGTCAGACACAAGGAGGAAAATGGGTTAAAAGAGTCAGAGTGATTTTTTTTACCACCATCAGAGGCTTCAGTAGACCAGAAAGCAGCGAAAAGACATGTTGTGTTACATTTTGCACTCTTTACACTCTCCTAAACATGTAACCCACAGCTGAATACATGGTGTCAATCCAAGAGTCTGCTATAAATCTTGTCACAGGTCATCCTTGGAAATGTAGGAAATCACTAACAGGTTAAGGGGACGTGCTGGTACCCACAAAGTTATGATGTCTAAAAGTATCCCAGGGTGAGGTGTTCCTCCGATGCTTGCCAAGTAAGATGGTTTGTTATTTAAATGACCCATAGTTGGATAACAATAGTTGGAGAAAGTAGAACAAAGCCTGTGTTTGTCCCAGAGAGGCCTTCATATTCACTTCTCCTTGTTATTAATTGCACAACAGTACAGCAACAACATCTGAGAGCACAAAGAATCAGAAGGATGCAGAGAACTCAACCGCCTCTATAATCAATTTCATCTGCTTTTACATTCAAATCGGCAATAACATTTGTCTGCATATTTAGTCAGTTCGGTTTGAATGATTGAATGTATTTGTGGTCATACAGAAGACTCTGTGATGTGCTAAAATGATGACAGCGCCTTTCTGCCTGTCGGGAGGAGCAACATTTCCCATTAGGTTGTGCTGGCTCTGTTTCACTTGATTTGATTCAATATGCAAAGGCCCTTTGAGAAATCAGACAGCCTGTAGGGTGTGTGCCATGGTAATGTGGCCCTGAATGAAAAGCATGATTATGAAGAGCGTAATACAGAGCACACAGCAAATGACTCTATCTATCTATCTATCTATCTATCTATCTATCTATCTATCTATCTATCTATCTATCTATCTATCTATCTATCTATCTATCTATCTATCTATCTATCTATCTATCTATCTAATATCATCATCTATCTATCTATCTATCTATCTATCTATCTATCTATCTATCTATCTATCTATCTATCTATCTATCTATCTATCTATCTATCTATCTATCTATCTATCTATCTACCTACCTACCTACCTACCTACCTACCTACCTACCTACCTACCCTCCTTTCCTTTACCCTTCACCCTTTCACTTTCATACAATTTATAGAATCCACATTAATTGCACCACTAAATGTGGCCTTGACCTTTAACAGCCACTCTTGAAACAGCTGTGTACACAGGGTGCCACTTTTTAGCCTGCAGTGCTAATAGGTTGAAGGTGGGAAGTGATGGTTATGGCTCTAGTTGTTGCTAAGCCACTATTGAAAACACATTTGAAGCATGCTGCTCTTTTACTAAAAGTTGGATTTTTTTTTTCTGGCTGTAATTCCTGGTACTTGACACTGTATTAATTACAAACCACACCATAAACTACATCCTCCAAAATGTAAAAACAAAAACTGTTATCGTCATTCATGTAGAAATTATCGTAGGACTACTGTATTAAATTGCATTAGTTTTACCTAGGGGTACCTAATAAACTGGCAACTGAGTGGACAATTGACATCACATGTCATGGAGACCAAAACACATGAAGAAGAGCTTGATACCTAATATCACTTCTCAAAGTGATAACTAAGAGAATTGTGTGATTTTCATTACTTTTTCTCACTTTTCAGTTAGAAAATGGTGTCGTGAAAACAGAATAAACAGCAGCTACAGTACACCAGGTTGTCAAACACAAAATGTATCTGCACATTTGCATTGTTATTGTGGCAATGACAGCAAAATATACTGTTCAAACTCACAAACCCAATCTGGTCACTTGTAAAACACAATGTGGATAGTCATCCATAAATATCAGATTTGACTAAACAAATTGCATTTGCCTGCTGTCTGAGCATCTCTCTCCAGAAGCTCACAACAGTCCTCCTGTTCCCTTCAAAATAAGAAGGAAATGAAGCCAGCACTGTAAAGCGAGGCTCCCAGCGGGCCCCTAAACTGTAAATGTTTTCACACTATGCCAACTGAACCAGCGGTGTGCAGCCAGAGTGTGACATGCATTCTCACATGGGCGCGCCACGTTACACCACAATCAATGATCCGGTGGTGTGAAGGTTAAGGACCTGCTCACCTGACCACCACGTAAGATGAATGGTGTCGTGAGGAAAGGCTGCGACTCAGCAAGCCATCACAGGTGCAGGTGGTGTACAAAAAAAAAAACAACCTCATCCTGGCAGAAAAGATTAATGTGGTTGTTTTGTCTGATTAAGTAGAAAGGTGCATTTCACAATTGCTTGAAGCGCAGACATGCAACTAATTGCAGGTGTCCACATGCATCCTTTTGAAATTCAAAGTGGTTTCATTTAACTGCCAGAGTGACTTTCCTTTGTCTTTGCTGGTAAATAGATAAATAAAGTGGAATAAATGAGTAATGCTGCCATCTGTTAATGTCAATTCAAACAGCCATATAGTTGATTTCTCAGGTGCTAAACAGTAGAATTTCTGCGTACCTGTGGCATTATGTGTGGAGAAATCAGATGCAATATTTCACATAATGTGCATTTGGTTCATTGCCTCTTAGCTGTTGATTGCTACCTTGTCCTTTGTCACCCCTCCATTCCCTTGTATTTTAGGATCCCTCGGAAGCTTACTTCTTTAACACCAAAGTAATCCCACCTGCAAAACATCAGGTCTTTGGAACACCTGAGCATCTCTGACAGCTCTGTGGGAAATAATTACAAGCTTGTGACACCTGCCAACTGTAATATATGCTTTTATATATGCTTGATATAACCAGTCAAGCCTCTTGAGTAACAAGAACATTAAAGAAGTAAGAAATAATACAAAATAATTAAATTCTACTAACACAACAAGCATGAGTGCACAGTTGAACTGTTTACAACTCCCAGACATGACACAGACAACCACTGGCCTAGAATACACTATATGCTGTAGTAAAATTGGTCTTAATTGGGGGGTTTAGGGGTCTAGCCCAAAACACGAAAAAACAACCAAAAGGAACCTAAAATATGTGGACATGTGTCCAAATACTTTTGGCTAGATAGATAGATAGATATTTAAAGATGCAAACAACCTGACACGCCTTTTTCTTACTTGTACACACAATTTTAAACAGAATTATTTTTCCCATTCTATTACACTGATATGGATTTCACATTCAGGTCTCTCTTTCATATTTATATATAATTGCAGTAGCTTTACTCTCAAAAACGACTGCCATGGTACTTTATAGTAATTTCATACATTTGATGTGAAGCAAACACTGGCCAAAATGTCCTCTATTTCCATTAACAAACTCATCTATGGAACTAAAGGCAATTCACACGAGATGCAAAATTAAATTAAAGTAAACTGGGACTGCTGCAAGCTTATTTTCTCCCTCTCCACCAACTAAAATGGTATTCACCATCTGGTCCCTCAGGCTACTTCAAGACGTCACTTCAGAAACACTCATACGTGTGAAATTTGGATTACTAAACTCTCTTTAATCACTCATTTAATTCCTAAAACCGTCATAGTACGCTTGCTAATGTCTTGTAAATCTACAAGAGCTGAAGTGCCATGGCTTAGGTCTAGGCTGACATGTTGTTGGGTATTTATGAGCCTCTTTCTACTTTATGTGCTGCCATTAAGTTTGCAACATGTTTTTTGGGGGGGCTTTAAGTGCTTTCTCTAAGCAATTTAGCACTTAAACACATAGGCACAATTAAAGAATTACAAACTGTTATAGACAAATTATGAAATATAAAGATCCAGACTGAATGTGTGGGCAGGGTTTCTTTGAATAGTGTCTGATTCAGACACATGGCTCCAAAAGCTCAATGTTGCTCCTGGATCTAGGCATTTCTGTCACAATGTTGTAGTATCTCAAGAAGCGAGCAATGCTATGTTTATGTCTCTTAAATAAACAAGAAAAAGGTTTTCATTTCAATAATATAACATTGGGAGTTTTGTGATGCCTTTAATTACCTTTAATTCCTCTAAAATCAATAACAAAACTCACTGGAAAATGATAGCAGGCAGGTGTAGTGTTATTATAAGTATTTAAGACCTTGATAAGCAGTGATATACAGTTAGTTATTTCCCTCAACAAGCATACAACACTACAATGCTGTTTGCTTTAAAGCCTTGCCTTTGTTTGCTAATTCATGAAATCAATGCTCCCTTTTTAATAATTAAAAGCATTGCTACTTGCCGGGGAAATATGTGTGGATTTGTTTGCGTGAATGGCCACATCACATGCAACATAATACTCCAAAACACCCGCACTGTGTGCGAAGTAGCACACACTCACACATTACAGTTCAAATGCTTGTACATGTTCACAGACAAATGCACATAAACTCATTATCACACATGACACATTAACATACCAGATTATTTATGAAGAAACAACTGCAGGCACACAAACTGCAAGGAGCTGCTTCATACATGTACATACTGTAAATTCACACTCTCACACTCTGAGTAAGACTATGTTTGTAGATTCTTAGTTTCTAGGCTAAAAAGCAACACAGATCTCTCCAAGGATCTGCAGACAAACAATGTGCACATTTAAGACTTCTGTTTGGCATCACAGCCTTTCATTTCTACGGGCAAATAAACCTTAGTTCGCCTTGGTTTGCAGAGAACCTTCACATGGATCCATAAAACTGTCAGCGGCTGGCTTTCCAGTGGTCTGTAATGTGCACCCACAGCAGTAAAATAAAGACTGTCTTTCCCTCTGCAGTACGATATCATCATGCATCTTGGAAGTAACCAAAACAAGCAGCAGGACAAGGAGGCGGCTTCGAAATTCTGCACACGTTTAAAGCTTCTGAAGCACTTTACATCCTTCTTTGATGTCTTTTGCTGCAGTTGATTATATGTGACATTATATAATAGACACCTGGCAGAATAAGTTAACATATTTTTGACACATTTTCTTTCTCATCTGCAAAAGTATTCTTCTGTATGTCTGTTAGGATAAATAATATAGTGTAATAATATTAGTCACGAAGCCCACTGGTCAAAGCACATTCATATGCACATATAATGCCAAATATAGGGATGGGAAATCTAATAATATCCTTTATTCTCCAAGGAGCACGCTTTCCTGGAAAACAAGCCTTGCCTGGAGCTTATTGATTTCATATGAATACATGTTTGATTCCAATATACCAAATATTATACATCAGCTCAGTATATACACAGAGCCTAGACTTTGCATCACTCAAGTGTTAATTAGACTTGTCTTTATATAAGATGGTGATGCCTTGAATTTCCTCCTTCACTAGTAGTCATACACTGTTTTATTTGATGTTTTTTCTGGGAACTGAGGAGCATCCAAATGAAAATTCCTTTAAACCTGGCAGCAACCTGTCTCATCAAAAATGTTGACATTGGCCTAGGCAACCAAAACATTGCTTGTGGCACAGGAATAATATCAGCCCTCACTGATGTCTCTCGCTCCCTTCCTCCTTTCTCCCTTCAATTTGGGTAAAAATCAAGGCTAGATTTTGGACCTGGATATTAGTCAATGTGGTGACAGATGGCGAACTCAAGATTTATTTTCATGGTTGAGCTGGTGCTGCTGCTTTGTGACTGAGATTTCAAAGGAGTGGCATTAATCTTCCCCCCTGTCTCGCAGTGGGCCAAGGAACCAGTTCAAGGTGGAACCCATATAAGACAAAAGTCCCAGAAATTGATGAACCAGCAGAGGGCACATTAACATTCTTCAAAGGGACGACTCAGATTAGCTCTGTGAGAGGACAACCGCAGTGAAATACAAGGTTTGTTTCAGTTTTGGGCTATCAATCATTAAGAATGTGGTGTCTCTCTTTCCTATTTGTATATCTCAAATGCAAAACATCAAAACAAGTTGCTCAAATTTCAGAAGACAGAGAATCTGTATACGCAGAGGGCTAATATTCCCTGAGGCGATCAAGTGATTTAGAATAATCATGGAGAGTTGATAAATATAATCCCACGAGGAGCTTCATGCCTGTAATTTGTAAATCTACCACGTTTTTTTGGGAGGACAGATGTCCCCTGATAATACTAATCCCAAACAAATCAAATGCTGGATCATTTCATCCATCTACTGTTTGGAGCAATTGATTTATTTATTTTTTGGGGGTTTTCTGGATGCAAGACACTGTATTCCTCCTGTCATGAAAATGAAGACAGAAGAGGAAATTGTAGATGAACATTCTGAATCATATTTTGATGTCAGTTTTATTTTGTTAAATCAGACTGTGGCAATAATCCTGACGTGCCCTCCTAAAATTATTGCCATGGAAAGAAAGCGCACCATATACAATGATCTGTTAAATGTTTGGATGGGGAACAGCAATGGTGTGATGGCTTTAACAAGCTCTAATTGACTGGTTTGTGAAATTGCCAACCTCCACATGATGAAAGGCAGATAAGTCTTTGATGTTCTCTATTTTTTTAAAGCTAGTTTTTACTTGAAGTTGGAGGTGGGGGGAGAAGTCACAGACATCACTCAGCAGCCAGGAATCTCCTCTGAAATACCTGATCTAGGCCTTCATCTGATCCTAATGAGCCGCACTAATGAAATATGATAAAATAGCCTCCCACTGAATACCAGGACGCTTGGCCATTACCCAGCTTAAATGTCAACAGTAAACAAAACACAAACAGACCTTTTTTTTTCTATGAGCCTGTTCACTGGGTGGATGATATGGGAATATTCAATCTTACCTTGACACCTACAGTACATTAAATTCAAACTTGAAAGTTTCTCATGACGCCTACAGTAAAACCAAACTTTAAACTTTTCTATCTGTGGGTATTTCATAACTCATGTGTCTGTATCATTGCTGTTCCCAGTCAGAAAGACTTTCCTTGTTCAAAATAAGCAGGGCATGGTGTTCCCTGCCACTTTCACTTAGACTCGTCTCTTCCTCCTCACAATGATTTCAGACACCTGAGTGAGACATTCACAAGTATCCTTTGGCGAAACCTTGGGGCCTGCACTGATGTAGCCTTTGTTGACAATGATGGATGCAGCCATCAAGGAGACTGACATGGTAGGCTAAATTACATTACATTCAAACGATTTTTTAGTCCTTTTCAAGGCTAATGTTGCAATGAGATGAGGCACATGTCGTGGGAATAGTCACATCTCCGAGACAGAAGGTGACAGCAGCAGCAGCATACAGTTTGTCGCTTGGCACTGGGAACTGATTTATTTAATAATTGACTCTTAATATTGTCCCCTGAGCTTATGATGTAGTTTAGGCCTGGAGCTGCTGAAAGCTGATGTTTTGTGTTCAATCTAACTGTATCTTTGCCAAAATAAATCAGAATATATTTCAAATATTCAATGTTGCCCTTGGATTTTCAGCTTTGTCAGTCTTCAAAAGGTCAGACTCTGAAAACCTTCTATTGAAACCACCCATAATCCATAATTAATTAACTTCTTTTAGCTTTGTCACCAGCTCCCTAACGTGAAGTAAAATGGGTTTCAGTGCATGTTTAAGTAACTACATCCTCTTCGTTTCTATAATGCCAGCAGGCAACATTAAAGGATGGATTACTGACCAGGCCAAAAGGGGCCGGAGCCCAGGAGACCTCTGACATAGGGCCTCAACCTTGGCTGACCTGAAGGTGAGGCCTCTGGTGGTCAGACGCCCCTGGATAGGGCAGGTATCATTTATCTAAAACTTGTCCATTTAGCTCTTGAATCTAAACAAATAAATGACTGTACAATTTAAAATAAATCAGGAACGATTTCAGGATTGTTGGCAAAACGATGCTGAGAACAAGCTTAGTCATTCTACATAATGTACAAGTCCAAAGCCTTGACTGGCTCAAGATCAGACTAGCTTAAGATAGAAGTTTCATAAGACAAAGAAATTATTGAATAAATGAAGCATGAAACTAACAATTCTACTATTGTTTTAAAATATTATCATGTGCGCAAGTTTCAATCCGCTAGAAGAGCTGGCCAATTTGGTTTAATTTTTTTCAAATCATTTGTATTTATGGATTTGACAAACAGTGATTTCCAATTTTCATTGAAAATTGCCAAAAAGCCACTAAAGCCAGCTTAAAGGAATAGTTTGGCATTTTGAGATGTACTCTTAATTTGCTTTCTTGCTGAGAATTAGATGAAAAGATTGATACCACTCTCATATCTGTCCATTAAATATGAAGCTGGAGCCAGGAGACAGTTAGCCTAGCTTAGCCTAGCTAAGACTGGAAACAGCTAGCCTGGCTCTGTCCAAGGATAAGAGAAATCTGCCTATCAGCACCTCTAAGGCTAACTAATTACCACATTATATGTATCTCTTATAAAAACCTAAGTGTATAAACAAGTTGTCTTCTCAATCTCAGCAAGAAAGCAAAAAAAGTGCATTTGTCTAACAATTGTAACAAATTGTTCCATGGATCCTGAGATGAATAGATGTATAAGATGTGATAATCACATACATTTTACAGAGAATGGCTTTAATAAAAAAGTATGATAGCTGTAGAGTCTGGATCTATGGTTGCAGGCCACCTGCTGCCCTGTGTTCCTGCTCTGCACCCACTGCTGCTATTACTGTTATTGCTCTTATTATTAGTATTACTATTATTATATTGCTATTAGTATTATTTCTATTAATATTAACATCCATACCATTACCACAACTATTACTTTACATCTCTATGTGGGACTGTACTGTGCTGCTGTATGTTCTCTTCTTCTCCCCCCCCCCCCCCCAACCCAACCCAACCGGCCGAGGCAGATGATCACCCACCCAGATTAATTAATTGAATTAATGATACTAACATGCTAATGCTAACATACGATCTAATATAAGATCTGCATCCATTTTTGGTTGTCATTGTACATTAGGAACAAACCCTAATGTAGAATCAGCGTCAGTCTACTGGTGCACATTTTGACCCAATTAGGAGCGGATTAATTGTCAATGTGGATTGCATTATTTAATCATGGATTGCTTCTTTTAGTCTGAAACTGCACCAAGTCATCACACGTGACTTGTCAGTATGATTCCCTTTCCGAGTGCTCATTCTCTACAGAGCCAAAGGCGGCTCATGTTCAGCAGCAGTTCAGTCTGCCCTGATATATGTGCAAAGGTGTGAGGAGTGTTGATGCAATGTGAGAGGGAGTGAAAAGAGTGAGAGGGCAGGGGGGAAGGGAGAATTCGGTGTGTTATTATGTTATTGTCAGTCCCTTATCAGTGTTATTATGCAAGTGCAAGCAGCAATGTTTTGGTGGCCTTTAACACTGTCAGCATATCTAATTAGACTGGTTACTGCGGCACAAGAATGGAAATCGCCCCCTCTCTCCCAGCAGCATCACTCACATTTAGGTAATATTTCACTATCTATTATCAATGCCACATTTCAAATCTCTCCAATCAGCCAGTCCTGTAATTCATGGACATTATTCATGCACGCTCATTGGCGCGGGCCGTTCCGTGATACAGTTTAGTATCACAGACCGGTGGGCAGGAATCACAGTCGGTATTGCTCGCATGCAGGCGAGTCCACAGGCTGTTTAACAGGCTGCGAAGTTACGCATGGTCACTACATTTCATTAAACAAGACAAGGTCAGCAGCCTGGGCAGAGGGATCTGTTTTACTGGCATTCGAGGAACGCTGTGCCGCTAAACGGCAGTTGACCTTGTTGTTGTATCCTGACAGACAGTGGCTCCCATTCCCACCACGCTGCTCCTCTAAGGGAGGAGCTGACATGCTGCTTAGCCACGATAGGGGATGGGCTCCCACTGTGCCTGCATAATGTCACAGTTTTGATGCTTGATTACAATATTATTAATTCTTCCACTCTGGCTCTGTTTTGGTCAGAGTCTGTAGTTGCCCAGAGGACCCCCCCCACCCCCATCGAAGATGTCCACATGGCCATGTCAAGGGTCTGCGTCTGGGTGGCTAATACAGGCAATTATGGGAGGTCATGTGTTAGGTTATTTGTTAATCACATCGCAGTGGCACTGAGGACAGTGTCAAGTCTGTAGTGGGAAAATTTGGGAGGTGCAGATTAGCATCAGCTGAGTTTATAGAGCCCTCAAACAGAGGAACCCACAAATGATAAAAAAACACACTTAAAATGTTTTCTGTCCTGTTTGCTTCTCTTTGTCTGTTAGTGGGCAGGATATCTCCAAAACTGCTTTACAGATTTCAGTGAAGCGTGATGGAAAGTTACCTAATATTACCCTAATATTACCATTTATAAGGCACTTCACCTCTTGGCGTATTACTACTAACTGTCTTTTATCAAATCTATTTTATTCCTGGATTCCTTGGTCCAATATCTGTCCATATAGATTCTCAGGTACCCACTAGATTTTCTGCAAGTTTTATTTTTTATTTATTCAAACTAATTAACTATTTTGACTTGAAGCGGTACTGCTGCAACATAATATATTTAAAGGGCCCTAACAGTTGTCATGAGTCTGCCTAACTTGAAATTTTTCACAGTTTTACCTTGTAAAAAGCCCTAAATCCCAGGATCTCAGGATTGTGGTATTCTCCAAAACATCATGATTGGGCTTGACAGTTTATTCTTGACTTCGGGAACAGCTGAAAAAACAATCTCCACTCAACGTCCACCTACTCTCTTGTTTTTGAGCTCAACGTTTCAGCCAACACAGACTTAAAATCCTAAAAGTGCTCAGAATAATGAAACAATGGAAAGTTTTAACACTGACAAGTGAGCAGACTTCATCTGCTGATGAAGACTGTAATACACTGCAAAGACAGTAAGAAGATTGGAGATTGTCTATCCCTATTAGTATTTTGACGCAGCTCTAGATCTAGATGCAGATTGAAATCTTTGAGACATTATCTATTTTACAAAGAACAAGTTAGTTACATGCTCTCTGATCACCTTCCATTTCTCTTTGGTTTCATTTCTCCAAACTGCAGCCTTCTATCATCCTCTTATCTACCCTCTTGTTCTGTTCTTTTGACTTCTTCTCTCTGCCAGTAGAGACTCTCGGTTCATAGCCTGACTCTTTTTCTCATTTGAAAGCAAAGCAATTGAACATTCATTACTTCTGGGTCACGTGAGAGGATTAATAACCTTATTACTCATATTGGACATGCATTAAATAGAGGCCTGACCTTCTTTTAACCCGTCTTCAGCAATAGATGGAGGGTGTCCATTAATTGAATATAAAAGGAGCTTCAATGTACTGTAGGCTCTTGCGTTTACTTTTGCCATGCTGTAAATGTTACAAGATCCCCAGTTAGTAATAAAAATAGTCTTGCTTTTTGTGTGGGCACCAATTCATTTATGTTCCCTAAGTACAAGCTGCAATACGAGGCTTATGATGATGAAAGGCACTGGATCCTCTTAGCCCAGAGTGTCTGCCTACTATTATACCTGCACATTCACAGCTTCCATCCAAAATGATGAATCCCAAATATGTGAATCTCACTCTGACAAATTAATTGCTGGTATGAATATATAAAAAAAAACAAAAAAAAAAAACAGGCGTCCTGATTTCAATCCATGTTGACTCTGTTTTAAATGATCACTTATCTTGAAATGTTTACACATAGTGACACATAGTGAGAATACTATGATCTATATGAATATGGAATGTAATTCTATACGACCTTTTAGTACTCCTTATACACATATTGGCTTGCACCCCACGAATAAAATAACATGTTGATTTAGGGTATTTTCTTTTTCTCCACCCTGCCTCTAAAATGTTATGGTTACTTCCTTCCGCTGCTTTCCCCACTCTCTTTATCCACAAGAGAGTCATTATTTAGCATCTCCATCTCTGCTGTCCTCCTCCCCACAGCTCTCCCGACTCAGTGCCATTCTCCTTTGTCATTCTAATCTTTTCCTCTGGCGTTACTACTTTGTCCTGACCTCCAGCTCGCGTGTGTTATTCTCTGTGTGTGTGAGTTCATGCATGTTTGGTTTGTGCAATTTGCTTTCATGGTTGTTGGCTAAAAGCATAGGATGAGGCAGGACAGTCAAAGGAAGCAGAATTTGTGTTCCCATTCATAGCTCTTTCCCTTCCTTATTTCTATAAAGGATGTGGATTTTCCAATACATCTGTCTAGCGCGGGGCAACATGCAACTAAATCATCAATCTGTGAAACACTATTTAATCATAACACACAGAGAGAACATACTTTGTTGTATTAATGTGTAGGGATTTTTAATTACCAATTCATCAGTGCCCTTTTGGCCAGTAGGTGGCAATTACATGGTTATGGTGGTGGTCGTTACTTTTACGAAATGTAATGCAAATTAGCACTGTGCACAAAAGTTCTTACAACGCAAATATGATTGCATGTCCAAGGCAATGCAAGTGAACTGGCACCCAAAACGTGAAATGATGTGCTTCATGTTAGTGTCACATTAAGAACAAATCCAAGCCATCTATTTACCGTTTGTTGCCAGGCACCAGACATTAGGTCTGTAAAAAATCAGAAAATGGTGAAAAATGCTCAGCACAATATTCAAATTCTTATTCTCACTCTTACCAACAATCCAAAACCCAAAGATACTCAATTTACCATGACACAAAACAGAGAAAAGCAGCAAATACTTTTCTATTCAAGAAACTGGAATACGAGAATATTTGACATTTTTCCTAAATGTAAATAAATGACTCCCACAGGTCACACAAACTCACTTTAATTAGGACATTTTGGTCTTCAGTGCTTGAGAAAAACAAAAACAATCCTGCACACTGTCAGTCTGGGGAATGAAATGTTAAAAACGTGACTGACAGTGTGCAAGATTCTTCTTTTCATTTTTAAGCAATAACTTGCATTTGCATTAACATACTAACTCCAGATTTAACTTTTATAAAGATCATGAAAGCTTCTATAGAACATATTTCTGATCTAAACACACAGTTTTTTAAAAACCCAGTAAACACCTGGGTGAAAAGAAGGAGAGCTGGGTATATTTAGCCTGACAAGGAATAGTTACTAAGTCTAAAGAGACAATAAAAACTGTTCCGCTGCCCACAGAAACTCAAACTTAAATCAAGAGAAAAATGGAAGGAAAATGCAAAACAGTACCACCCACACTGTTTTTAATTGACAAGTAATTCTCTGGGAAGTGCAGCGCAAAAGCACCACAGCAAAGACTGCATGGGAAAAAAGTTGGAGCCACCACAAAGTCTTGCAGATTACCACTTTAATATGGGCTACAGTATGTGATGTAACAAGTTGTCACCCAAATCACACAGACACCAACGATCTCAGTGTGGCCACCAGCAATAGCAGATAATTGCCATCAATATTTCACGCAGACGGTGACAGTAGGGCATGACCTGATGCAGCTCAGGAAAAATCAAAATTTCTCGGCTCTGACAGATCATAACTCAGCTGCTACAATCCATCACAGTAAAAGGTGAGACCCAGAAGGAAAGTTCCTGACAGGGATTTGACTTATCGCTGTTTGTACGGTAGCTTGTTTGAGTTTGAGCTATTAGAGAGGAAGATTTTTTTTTTCCACGTCAAATGCGTTATAAGCATATTTTGGTGACATCTTTGGTCCAAAATTGCTGAAGTGTTTCTCAATTGCCATTTCCAAGGATCAGTTTCAGTGAAATGACCCAGACTGGAATGACAAAACTTTTTTTATTATAGTTTCTTGTGATGTACTTGATTGACTTTTGTAGGTGGCTCTCTTTTACAGAGTCTGTTCAGTCATGGCTATTACTGCTCATGCTAACAACTCAGTTTTTCTGCTGCTGCTGTTGATGCCTCACAGCAACAGCAGTTTTTCACGTCACATACTTTTGGCCATATAGTGCACAGTATGTCACAATTTGTGTGCAAAATTGCATATATAATAATCAAATCCAAAGCAGTTCACTGTGTCTGACAGTTGAGATTCATCATTAATTTGGACTTTGGAATAACATACAATGATTTGATCATATCACTGTGGCATAATGTAATAACATTAAATTCTCACCAGGCAGTAACTGATTCTAAAAACCTGTCATGTAACAAAATAATCTAAACTCAGTTTGGTTTGCTGCTGTTCACTTCAGATTGTTTAGCAAACTGCTGACTGGTTGGGAGATAAGTTCAGGACTCTTAGCTCATAGTGTCCATGCATTGATACTACTTGTCTTCTACGAGCATTTTTATGAATGAACAATATGATGCATCAGATTGCACTGCAAACATCCAATAACATCATTGCTGCAGCTGTGTGAGTCAGTATTGTATCAAATGTGCTATTAATATACACTGAATTACTGAACATTTCCTTCACAGAGCTTACTCAGTTCTGACACTGTTTATTATGCACTCACAGGGGATGATGTGTAGATTAATGCATAAATCCCCTACATTTTATGCATATGGAGCAAAATGACTTCTTTATACTCTGGCCAAACTATGCTGTATATCTTTTATTCTCATTCTAGCCTATGGGAAAAACAGAAAACAGGCAGACTGAGTGATTGTCACTCATCACATACTGAAGCCAAGTCAGTCAAGAGGTTCCCAAGTGGAACGAATCAACAAACAGAACGATTCTTCATGCAGATAAATATGCTTTTGTCTCTGCTTGTGCTTTTTAGTTTTTCTCCAAGTTTCTCAATCATCCACTATGTGCATAATGTATATTATTGATTGTTGTCCCCCGGCATGTTTAATTCTCACAGTAAAGCTGCACTCGGTAGATTCAGATGTTAAAACGGCTGCAGAAGCAACTCAAATCATGAATGTAATCATCACTAGACAAGATACTACTCCAATTTATGACATATTTTAAAGGAACAATTTCCATTTTTTATAAACTGGGTCAGTTTTAGCCATCATTCCTGTAGGTTCTGATTATATTTTAGTATTCAAACACAGAACATGTAGGGTGGATGTGGTGGATTTTGCTGTCAGAGATGGTATTTAAGTGCTGTCAAACCTTGAAGCCGGCTCCTTACTTCTTAGCCATTGATGTTATATTGTTAAATTTTGTTTGATATTTACAACTACAGGGACACAGGTTAAACTAATGCTGAGTGTAAGAACACTGTCACAGGCGAAAATACATAAATACATGAATCATTCTGTTAATATGATGCTCTTGTTCTTATGATAACTGAGATTGCCTATTAAAAGCAGAGGTTTGCACACAGGTGAAAATCAATGGCATTCAGAGGGAGGCGCTTCCTATATGCGACATAGGTGGCTGCCTAAAAAAACATGCTACAGCTGGTATTTGTGTTGATTTCTTATTAGCTCTTGTTCTTGATTGTAATAAATAAATGTGCAGTACTTTTACTGTAGAACTGTTGAGAAGTTTTCATTGTAATGTCTGAAAGTATAAAAAATAAATAAATAAATTTGATTCCCTCCAACAAATTTGACTCAATTTGACTCAAAAAATGTGCTAGGTCCGTCCCTGATGGCATTGAAACTTACTGTGGCTGTTCATTAATGTGTGCCACCATGAGGTGAAGCACCATCAGACTCTAGTTCCCACAGGTAAAAAAGCAAGGTTGCAATATTCAGAGTCCGAGCAGGGTACTTATTCAATGCAAGGTGGCCACTGAGATCAGCCCGGGAGGTTTGCAGGCAATAGACCCTGCTGTCTCACTCACAGCTGCATGGAAATAGAATTAATAATCTCCCTTATAATTCTCAAGCAAACCTGTAGGAAGGTGGCACAGTCTTTAGATTTCAGTTTAAGGTAATTTACATTAATGAGGCATCTCTAAGAAGAGAACATGATCAAGCAGAAGTCTAATAATCCTAACAGATTAAAGGGGCAAAATGTCATACCATTATAATGGCATCAGACAGTATTTGGATTTTTAAAGATAGAAATTTAGAACTCCACTGTCCTAAGGCTGAGGGACTTCTAAGAGGCAGATTTTAAAATGAATGGTCAAAATCAAAGCAGCAGAGGCTTAGATATCCTGTCCCCAGTATAGGTCAAGCTAAAAGAAAAAAAACACTAGATCCTACACTTCCCATCATGCAACTTGATAGCATCTTTCATTAGACCTTTAATGCCTGATAGATTGCCACCTTTTTCAAACTCACCAGGTCCAGTTTGTAATGCAAGTCTTCTGCAAAAAAATATGTTGTTTTCTGCTCCAAGCTGAGTTACCCAGGTGATGTCACTTGAGTATTAATCTCACATTTTGTAGAGCTCCTCCAGAGCCACAGAGGGCATTATACAAGGGCATTATACAAAACGGGGGAGTTTCCTTTAAAATTGCACTTGTGCTGCCACAATGCTTATTGTGCTTATTGATGCTTATTTAAGTGTTTCTTGTAGTAAAACTGCTATGCTGGGGCCTTTGTTGCTGTCCCAATATGGTCTATGTTCATTAGTTATAACCACATTATTTTTTATTAATCCCTCAGTGAAGAAGAAGGGGGACTGCTGCAAAAGTTTTATAAAGTGCTGTCCTTCCTTGTCCTATGTAAAAGAAAAAGCTCTGTTTAATTTGAAATGTCCATCATTGTGAAAAAATCATAATAGTCAAGACCAGGCGAGCTGAAAAGGAAAGAGAAAACATTATTTTGTGAATTGCTGCTGAAAGGAACCTAAGACAGATTGAATGTTTACTACTCCTACAGTTTTAGCAGCTGCAAGGTCTGTATTTTCCACAAACACAAAAGACATTTACCTCGTCAGATTTGTGAAGTAGCATGTATTTTTCTTATAAAATGCAATGGATTTTTTTTTTTCATTTTTGTTTTCATTTCCTGTGGAAGCCAGGAATGAAATGACGATCTGCAAACTGTTCTCCACTAGACTCCTGTGAGGGCACTAAAGGGGAATCAAAATAAAATACATTTGAACATTGGGAAATAATAAAGTATTGTTTCTGCCTTAGAGTGCAGGAAATTATTTACTATGTTGCTGTTTTCCAGGTCTCTGATGTTTAAGTGATGCATGAATCATAGGAACAGAAAAACCAAACATACTGCATTTTATTCATGATGATTGCATTCCAGGAAAGAATATAAATTCCAATCTAATACAGTATACTGTAACATCAAGGGACTGTAATTATACAAAAATGTCTCCTATGTTATGGAGAAACTATTTAAATATGAGTCTAATTTATTCCTAAACAATACATAATTTGTTGGTAGCATGAAGCCTGTTAATCTATAATTTTATGTCCTTTGGCTGAAATTGAGGATCTGCATTACAATTATCCAGTGCTGATGTTTCTAATATATTATTTTTAATCTATTCAAAGTTTTTACAAGTTTAACCACTTAAATGCTTGAAGATTTCTTACACTTAAGATACATAATTATAAGGATGTATTGGTACTGCACATATTTAAATAAAACACAGTAACAACATGGGGATAAGAAATTATTTATGAATGTTTAATGCGATTAAAAAGGTCTCTACCAACTAAAATCTAAACCCATAAAGCAGTTTTAATATCATTTGATCTGCGCCTGTCAATGGATTTTTGATTGGTGCATGTAACAGCTCAACATTGGTGCATGTAACAGCTCCAACATGTTAGAAAGGGGAGTCTAGAATGACTTCCTCCATTTAAGATGCCACCCAGCATCATGTTGCGTCATGCTGTAAACAAGAAGTGCTCAAACACCACCCAAGCCCAGGAGCCCAGGAGAAACACACACAAAAAAATGCATTTTTAATTTTTAATTTTATTTCAGTCCAAGGCTGAGTCATGATGAACCACAGGATGTTTAAAAATTCAAAATGTGACAGTTTATGTAGTAGCATTGTTTAATGCCAACATCATGGCATAAATAATATAATTTATTTTGCTAAATATTATGTTAGCTGTGATGAGACAGAATTACATTGTAGAACTGAGCTATTATGGTAATTTGAATTTATTACATATTTATCAAGGCACAGCTGGAAAGTATCTATAGCGCCGAGCCAGTTTTCACTGCTTTTGAAACATGTGGTTGTGTTGAGTCTATTCAATATTTCCTGCAAACAAGAGGAATTACACAGTAAATACAGGCCTGGGGTTGTGTGTATGGTGCTCTTGAATTCGAGACTGAATGAATGGGGAAAGGTGTATTCATTGTCATTCCCTGAATTCGCTTCATTAATGAATTGAAACATTGCCACCAGGGCTTCATTTAATTTTGACCACAGCTAGCTTCACGGTCAAAGTCCTAACTTTAAGCTTTTATCAAGGAACAATGAGCCAAATCCTCTCCAAAAATCACTATATATATATATATATTTTTTTTTTTTTGTAGTGTAGACAATCTTAAAATTATGCCACTGGCTTTTTAGGCAAAGTGTTACTGACATGGTTTCTACACATGCGTGCACACATGCAGACAGGCATTTGCAAATACAAGGTTGTTTCAGGCCACTGTACCATCAGGAATGACAGTTCAACATGCAGCTGAAGTAAATTAAAGCTTTCAGAAAGCATCATTTACTGTTCTAACCACCCACTGTCTGCTGGGTCTTTCAGGGAAGAAATCGTCTGCCACATAGGAAATGAACAGTTTTATGCTTCCAGCAGCAGCAATGATTATTTTTTTTTGGAGTAAGTAAAAGAAGAACTGGATCGCCCCTGAACTACCAAATCTGAGCAAAGGAAAGATCGCTACTTACAAAGACTCGAATATCATCACTGTAAAATCAAAAGGAAAATATGTTGCTGTTCTGACCTCACTGTTTGATTAACAAGTGATGTTTGGAAAGTGCAGTGAGTGCTGCAACAGCTACTGCCGGTGAGATAAACAAGGTAATGGGATAAATAAGGAGCTTTAGAGACACTGCAACCTCATGGCTTCTGCTTCACCAAGCAAATACTTCTCATTCATAAATCCCAAGCATCACCAGATCCAACCTGTGTTCCACAAACCAATGGGCTGGCAGACGCTGAACTTTAAATGTCATATCAAAATCTGTCTTTTAGACCAAGCACTGTGCAATCCACACCTCCCAACAACTCCACAGATATATAAACAATATATAGCTTTAATGAAGAGCTGGAGCAAGCTGATACACAATATATATATGATGATATGATACAGTATATATGATACTGTCAGACAGTGTGAAACAAGAAAATTAAGGGGAAATTAAAGATTTTTTTAAAATGCAAAGGATACTATAAGGATTATATGGTGACACTAGCTCTGCACCCAGCCAAGGAGTGAGCACCTTTCAGATCACTCATTATCTTTTGTCAATTCTAACTGTGTGTTTGGTGGCCGTACAAACTTCACTGGAGATTCAACTGACGTGAGGCTGAGTAGATAATGACAGAATTTCAATTTTGAGGTGAACAGTTGCTTAAAACAACTCTGCAATGTCTGCCAGGGATGGATGAATAAGAATGCATCGATCTGTCAGAGGAGAATCAATCGGCCAGTCCCTCTGGTTTAAAGGTGACACAAGGTGATATCTTTGGACAGCTGGAAAATACAGCTTCAGTCTCCTTTCAGCTCCCGACAACAGGTAGCACAGAGGCAAGGACAATGCACTGTCGGATATTAGTGTTGGACTAAACCAAACTACAGACAGATAATCAGTTAAGCTGTTAAAATTGCAGGAAAATCATTTTGCTCGTCTTTGCTGCTATTGAGTCAAAAAACTAAGTCTGCTGGGATTCAATGATCAAAGATATGGCTTATTTCTTCAGTCAGTCAGTGACATCAATGATTATCTTTTGGAGAAACAATAGCATATGTCATTAAATGCTCAGTAACGTATTACACAAGTGTTGTGTAAGTGGGTTTTATGACACTTGGGCTCTTTAAACCCGTGTAAACATCCCTGATAACTCCCAAAACATTTGGTCGTCCTTATTTCTGGAATTGGTTGTTGACTTTTAACAGCAGGAACAAAATTCCAGCCAACTGCTGTGTATAAGTAAAACATGTTAAGTCTTCACATATGGTTATGCTGTTGACTAAGATGTCTTCTTTTGAGGCTCTCATCACAGTTTTTCATGTTACTGAGAACATCTTCTGGCATAAAGCATTGTTTCCCCACCCAGCTAAGGCAGGACTTACCTTAACCCAGCCAGGGCTGTACAGTTATGTGACGGCGGATATGAGTGCACGATGGCATGAGAGCAAATGAGGCTTGCTGACAGTTTTTAAAATGCCAAATATCTGCCTGGCAGCAAAGACAAGTTTCTATCCTAGGGGACATCTTGCATGGCAGGCTTTCAGCCATCTGTGAATAGGCGATCTGCTTATTTATTTATTTATTTTTTTAATTAGGGCCCCTCTCCCTGTTCTCAGCCAGCACTTTTTCAACTGTCCAAACTCCACAAACTGCCCCTGCCTTCTATTATAGCTCCCATGCAACCACTACACAGCTCGTATTATTTAGGACAACAGCACAGTATGTACGCGATGATTGAAATACATGTAAAGGCAGCAGTTTTCTACAGTGTTTAATCATTTTGTGAAATGTTGGATGTCAAAGGGTCTCAATCTGAAACAACCATCAGCATGTTTGCAATGCTCGCAGACTGAATGAAACACTTATGCTGCAGATATAACACAACTACTTAAGGCATACATTCAATCCACAAAATCCCTTGTATAAAATATTGCACCTGTTTTTTTAAATCCAGGGAAGGTTTGCTGAGCAGGCATGTTCCTTTTCAGCAATGACCCATTTTACATTCATGCAGCCGCAGACATTTACAGTTAACAAGGTGCTCAGCACAGCCACGATCATCTGCTCGGGGGCAACTGGGTCTCTTCCAGAGGCAGCTGCCTTGCTCAAGAGCATATCAGTAGCATTGTTAAGGAAGGAGAGGGTTGTATATAATCACTTTCTGCCTTTAATTTCCCTGGCTAATATGGCATTTGTACCTCTAGAAGAAGTTTTCTAATTTTTTTCCATTTGTTTTTAAAATCATTTTTTAAGATTTTTATGCCTTTATTTTATAATCAGCAGCAGAGAAATGACAGGAAATTAGGGGTGAGAGGGATGAAGACTGACATGCAACTTAGGCGCCTTAACCCCTGGGCCTCCAGGGGGACACCTGGCAGAACATTTCTACTGTAGGGGGAAATGGTTTTTCAGATTGAAAAGTTTAGGCTGGATCACATTTGGAATGGTTGTTCAATTTTGATGTGTTTAAGTTTGACAACTTTATCTCGAGAGCCTGGGAAAAAAAAGCAAGATGGTTACTTAATTAGTATTTATTTAGATTTCTCCTGTATTATACTGTACACATTTCATCAGTGACATACAGTACATTTTGTTTTTTGATGAAGGTCTGAAAATTAGAATATTCAAATAATTTTTCTTTATTTTTGGACTTTTTGTATTATTGTATATGCGGCATAAGGGATCTTGCTCATATGATTTTGGGGTGTCATGAGCCAATGTTGGCTGTGCATAGTTGTACATATGACACAATAATAAAAACTTAATTCATTCAGGTATAGAATATACACATACAATAATATACTTCAATATGCCTCTAATTGGCATTGGAAATAATTGAAAAAAATTATTTTTTTAAGAGTGAATTAACAGTGTGTGAAGTTCTTGTGTTGTAGTGTAAAAATCTGCACATTTTGTACTTACAGTATATTGTGTTCTTATTCCAAGTACACTGTGTATAAAGGAAACTTTACCTTACTATTGATACTATAGTATGTCACTATGTTCTCACAGTGGTGTTCCAGAGATTAAAAAACGTTTAATGTACTAGCAAGTAGCTGTTCTAAACTGTTAATTAAGAAAAAGGATGCACAGTTAATGGAAGACATTGCCACCTTCACACTTGTGAACAACATTAGTGAATGGTCAGTTATGATGCTTTATGTGTGAATACACAAGGTCCTGTAGAGAATAATTCATTATACACCACAAATGACTTTCAGGTACGCCATTTGTCTCCACAACTAGAAATGTAGATCTCCACTTTAAAAAGGAGGGTCAAAAAGTCATTACTATGGTAATGCAATGCAAAGGCCAGAGGCAAGTAGGCAACAATTGATCGTGAAATTGACATGCTGTCACCGTGACTGGTCCTGAACTCCATTGAGATAAACAAATGCACTGCCTAAAAAAAGAACAATCAATTCCACATTCTCAGGCTCGAAAGTTGGTAAAATGATTATTTTCCATGAAGTTATCAGATTGAAAAGGAAGTACCCTGGGAAAGAAATGCTGGGACTATTCAAACTACAGTGAGGTTTTATATTTGCAAGAGTATAGGAAAGACAGTACATCATCCTGACAAATTAAAATCACTTAGGGTGGCACATATCTCAGCACTAGTCGGAGGACAGGCAAAAGGAAGTTATTAAAATGCATCTATTGTATGCCTTCTGCTAATCATAGATATTTTCTTCTAATGTGTCTGGCTTCAAGCTGTTTCAAGGTCAATATGATGGAGCTGCAATCTCCAGAGACTGTAAATAAATTTAAAATTGAGAATTAAATCTAGATAGTCATTCTTGCATAATAATTAAAAAATGCCTCATCTTGTTTTTCCCTTGCTGTTAAAATCACTTTAAACAAACATGCATCAAACATGATTTATTTAGACATGTGAACAATGTATTGAATATATACACATCCGTTACCGTGGTTCTTTGGCTTTGAGAGTGATGGTACAGAAAAGCTCATTGGTTCTACTGTTGATGAGAGCAAATTATCAAAAAATGTGGTGTTTAAAAAAGCATGGTTGTCTGTGACATCCGCCAGGAATATATTTTAGGAACTTTGGAATTTACCAATAGGATTTGATATTGCAATCCTTTGTGCAATGACGCAGGGTGAGCATTCAAACAGAAGTCCAATTCATATGTCAAAAGAATGATGTACTAACCCACAAATGTTGACTATAGAGGATATCAAGGACCACTACACCTACATAATTTGGAGATTTTGGTCTGCAACATTAGCAGCAAACATTTATTGAAGCTTGTCCAATTAAGACATAACCTTAGTGAGCAATGTGGAGGTCAGCTGAGAAGCGGCTATTGATGGTTGACGCAGTGCTGACTTAATCCCTTTGTCAGACATGCTGAATTTTAACTCTCATTGCAACCAAGTTGCATCACGTTGAAGAATAATGTCAGGTCACTGCTGTCTATTTGATTAGATTTTAGTTCCGGTACTCCTACATTTGCATTTTACGTTTTAAGGAATTAAGTCAATGCTCGTATCCAATGCAACTGAGCCACTATGTATTAAGAATAGATGTAACAAACATTCCTCCTTTCTGAGCATGTGTGATAGAAATGTGATTGATAATGAATGATGGCTATTGGGGACCTTGGGAATTTTCTCTAGCAATCACCAGCTTCGTACTAAATATTGTATGATACAAATATGTGGTGCAAAGCAAATGCTCATTTGTTAGAGCACAGTGTGAAATGAGCACAGTCTGAAAATGCAAATAAGTGAGAGGAATAAGTAAGTAAGAGGAATACATTTCCCCACAATGAAAAAGGATTATGTGGTGGATACACAAGTAGGAATCTACCGAAGGGGATGAAATAAGTTGGCATTCAACTCTGAAAACCCAAGTTAGTGCAAAGACGTTTTCTACTGTGAGTGAGGCTTTTATTTTAAAAAGGAAAATGCTTTTTAAACATGGCCATGAACCTTCCCAAAACTTTAAGCGATTGTGACATTAACAGACATGTCTGCTCCAAAATAACCCCAATCAAACACAGTTCATAACAAAAACCAAGTTCGTACCAAAGACACTGAAGGAGTCCAGAGTCAGTCCAGAACAAAAAACAATAGAGAAACTAAGCACATAACAATACATTTTCATGTATAGCACTGGTAAAGTCTGGACTTCTTTATATGTAGTTTGAAACATACTGTATATACAACCTCTGTCTATTGTACAAATTGCTCTGTGTGACTAAAAGTTTCCTTGTTGCACTTGCTAAATAAATTGAATCTGACTCTACACTTCTTGGCGGCATTAAATGTGTCCACTGATGTAACAAAGCCAACAGAATTCATTTGCAAGTCTTCAGCATGTGAGTCACTTCTTGAAATATTTAAATTTCTTTTGGCAATTTTTTTGATGAAGGACTTCGTCTTGATGGAACTTAATCAGAAATTACTGACTCGGGTCAGAACCTGCCACCTTTAGTCATTTGAGATGTCTGGGCTTTTGACTCATTTATTGCTCATGGCATGTCAAATTAAGGCACCTCACAGCAAGGGTTTTGGTAAAAATGGATATTCATTAAAGTTCATTCTATGGCCTCGGGGGAAATCAACAGTGATAGAGTCAAAGGACTTTACCGTAATCCAATCTGCTCAGATATGAGTAATACAATCGGTAGTGCTTTATGAGTAATAAAGTGGGAAATATTTAGGCTGCTCAAAGACTTGAGGGGGCAATCATTGAACTGGGAAATGATTCAAATTGACAAAGACCCTCTGTCTTGGAGTCGTCACGTACATCCCGAGTCCCCAGCCCCCAGCCTCAGTGTGCCTCAGGCAGGAAATGGTTGACTTTGAATTATGTGAAAAAGGTAGCATCATTTTATTGCTTATATTTATCAATAACAGCCAATCAATAGTGCATTTTTGTGCATGAAATAGCTTTGATTTGTTAGACATACTTAATTAATGTAACAGTCCTATAACACCGAGCCTTAACAGAAACTTCTCCTCAAAGGCAACAGATCACTGTGTGAGATCGGCTGTTAATCATAACTAATGTAACCTTGACTTTCACGTTCGCATGCCTGTCACAGAGGCTCATCTGAGACACAGACCACTAGTAATGACTCCATTTTATGTCCAAATAATTAAAGTGTGTGTCATCAAATTCATTTTCCACCCCAGGTCCCCAAACCTCAGAAGGATGATTTCAGAGCGGGGGAATGCATTATCAGCACTTTAAGGGCAATGCCCCTGATTTATAATGTTTTGTCATGATTTCAGTTGGAAAGAAGCCATAACGCTTCATTTTGGCTTCCAGTCAGTCTGTACTGGGCTCAGTGCTTATTAAAACTCTTTGCATGAGGGACCTCTTTTGCAATTTTTTTTCTTTTTTACCAGCGGCAATAATATATTGAGTTTCAATGTATCAAAGTTATTATAGTGAAGGTTTAAATATGAGTTTCGTAGATAATTATTAATTCGAGAGAATGTAGTGTTTTGCTTTATGTATTATTGTCAAGAGGTGTATTGCTTCATTAAGGCAAAGCTACCGATACCTCTTAAAAGAGCTTTCAAGTGGATGCTGCTGTCTTTATTTTCTTACAGGAAATCATTTTCTTTTCTTCTTTTTTTTTGTTATTTAAGAGTGGATTTTGCTTTAAAGAAAATAGGGACTTTTGAACTATTAGTTTATAAGCCAAATTGGATTAGTAGTGTTTAACTTATATGAGAAATGCTTAATTCAAAACATACAAATATAGGCCTGCAAAAAAGGTGAGCTACATACATTGATATGTGCCACATAATGCACAATATAATTCCCAGTACTAGAAGCAGAATGTGTTTCATCTTTCATTCATCTGTCATGAAATAGAGACTTTTCCTTAAAAGTTGAAATCCATCATTGTTAAATGTTGACACACAGGGGTTCCCCACCATACCCTGACAACAAGGTTTGCTGTCATACATGAGTAGTTTGAGTTCCTCTTTGAACAATAAATAGCCAGTGTTAGTAGGCTTTTCCACAAAGAAGTGCACAGGCTGCCAAGCACATTTTGTTTCTACCACTGGTTTCCTGGAGGCATGCAGAACATTTGCTTTAAATCCCATAGGCTCCAGATGCCATGTGTACAGCAGCAGTTTTTCAGAGCAGGAAGAATTATGAGTTGTGTACCACACTCTGAAAAGCTTTAAATCTGTTCTGTTTGTTTTATGTCCTAAATGTCTGCCTAGAACAATATTACATTTGAACAAATAAAAATATGATATTTATTTTTGTAATATCCTAATTACTATTATAACACTGTATTAGAAGTATAGATAATCTAATATCTACTTATGAGAGAGACTGGGGCTGAATGTTTCAGCACCATGGACAGAGACACACAGAGAGACTGGGGCTGCGGTCGAATAGTCTTTTTTGTTGAGGAAGGTTCCTAACTGAGTGAAATCACCTGGAAGTATCTAAGTGGCAGCCATGATAAGATCTTGTCGAATTCTCTAAATGCTAAGGAAAGGTGCTTCGTTGCTTCCTTTCTTATCTCCTTTAGCATAGGGTACACTGGACCATCCTTTACCAAAGGAAAGGAGATAATGCCGTTCCACAATCCCTCAAGGCAATAACTTTTAAAGCAACCACGGCAGACCCACGTCAATAACATCAGCCGTCACTTAATTACGTAGCCTAGTGTAAGTGCATTCAGAATCTCTTAGCACCACGGCTGTCTTTTCCTAAGTCCTTATGAATTCTCCTTCACATCTTTCCTTGAACTCATTACGTTTTCCATCAAGGTCAAGGAAAAGTGCGAAGGAAAGGACATAGGATGTAATTTCTTTGCCTATTCAACCGCAGCCCATGTTTGAAAGTTTCAGGACCATGGATAGGGCCATATACACAGACTTGGTTTCAGTGTTTCAGCACCATGGAGAGAGATGGGGGAAGCAAGACTTCAATTGTGTCCCAATCCAGTATTACATAGTAATTGAGATATAGTGGGTTCATACTGAAAAAAAATGTGACAACAGCAAAACCCAAGTAAAGCAAATTGAAGTGGCCTAGACATAATGAAAGAATCCCTTATTTGTATTAGTTAGTATTACTAGCAGTAGAAGCAGTCACATGGCCATTGGGCTTCTGGGTAGAATTTTGATGACATGCTACCTGTCCAAGGCGTGTACCTCGCCTCTCACCAAGCTCAGAAACCAGCATATAAACCCTGGAAGGAACCAGTGGTAGAACATAAATGGATGGATGGATGCTTACTCATTACTCAAGCACACTAATGAACTACAAAAAAGGGGGGTTGTCTCAGTTCCTGACATGCTGACATTTTTGAGATATGTGATTTCTTATCAAATGGCTTCACTACAGTATGTAATTGTTCTGACAGCAGATCATAACATGAATTAATAGGGTGTCTTAAACATTTTTTATGGTGCAGTAATATACTTGCATGTTCATAGATACTACATAATCAACATGGTGCCCCAGATGAACCTTGCTGCCTCCGACGTGATCACACTTTATGATTGGATTAGAGACATAACAGTGAAGCCATAACAACAGACTCTTACTTCATGGTCCATGTAGTATGGTTATAACAGACACATCGGGGGACAGATGGAGCAGGGGTTTCTGTACATTAAAGCTACATGTACACCTTTTATCCACATCGGCGTGTTCACCATCACATATGCTCACCACCGCACAACCTGTTCAAAAGTACCTTTACATAGAAGTCAATGATGTGTGTGCTATGCTTCATCTGCAGTATAAATAAGATGATGAGAATGGTTTAATCATGCATGATTACACATTATGATTACCAAAGGAGTGACAATTTATACAAGTGTGGCCTGCTAAATGGATGCTTGTCTAAATTAAGTTTTCAGTAGTTATCAGTCAAAACATTTTTATGTTCTGTATCTCATGTTACAGGTTTCACTGATGATTCAAGACTGTTATAGCCTGTATTATAGAAAAATATATATTTTTAACCTTTCATCAAGACATCAATAGTTTCTTGTACAATATATGTATATATAGTACCAATTATTATTTAAACTAAATTACCTCTCTACACAGCAATTTCCCATGTGTTTATGTGTTCATTTTTTGGTGATTATTTAGAGTTCACAGTGCTGACTGCAGTATGTATTATTTTTCTAACTTAGAGCAAATACAGCTCTGTATGAGTTTAAAATGATCAAAAAGTGATATGGACATAAATTCTGGCATGGCTTTGATTTGACCTACCCTGTTTTGCTGTGTGGTTTTAATCTGCTCCATGAAAAACAAATACTTTCCCGGACCATCAAGTTAAACACCATTGTGGCTCAGAGGAATGCCGACTGCATCGAGCAGCTCGGGCTCAAGAATTAAACACCCCAACACAATAATATTTATTAATCTGAGGAAGGTTTGCTGAGTGTGCACTCTTGTTTTCCAGCATTGCCCTGCTTCACAATCACACATACACTGTATTTCTAAGCTCTTTAGTAAAAACACAGTCTACAGTGCTTGAGGCCACTGAGCAGCTCTACCACAGCACTTTGGGGACACGTGCCTTTCACAAGAGCATACGATTCACTTCTCCCAGTGCAAGGATTTAAGCCAGAAACCCCTCGTCTCTAATCTTTAGTCTAAACATCCCACTGTCTGAGCCATTCTGCTGAGTGGCACTATTGGAACATTGTTGCTTTGCTCAAAGGAGTGAGAAATAGAAAACAAACAGCAGGCCACAATGAATCTCTGGCACGGGAAGGGGTGAGACCACAACATGGCTGGTGGGGCTACACACCACATGCATGGTGGCAACAAACTCCATTGCCCCAGTGGCTCTGCAGCACGTAAAGCCAAAGCTGAGCTGCTGCAGTCAGCCTCCTGGCAGCAACACAGGAGCTGCCAGTCATCAGAGAAGTGGCTGAGCCTGCACAGAGATGACTGGTTCATTCATTCCAAAAGGAGCGAGACTGATGCCCCTGAGTGTGCGCTGATATCACCAGCAATGGTCACCAGAAGTACGGTGTATGTGCCGGTGGTAAATGTAGGTGAGACAGATGTCATTCTACACCCCCACCACACCATAGGACCTTTGGGTCAAGCTCAGATTCTAAGTTTGCCAGATGGAGCCTCTACTGTAGGACATGAGTCTGGCACTGTTACAGCTACACTTTCCTCCCAAGAAGGTCAGCTTAACCCAGTGAGGGAACAAATAGAGACCATGCATCATGACCTGGGTTATACTAACCTCATGATGCATGACATCCCCTTGCTTGACAATGTCCCTATATAGGCACAGGTACAGACATATTCCCCCCTCTGACTATGACGATGTTAGGGCTCACATGCGTCAGTTGTTAGACCGTGTGCTTAATGCTATGCCTCAGGTGCGTCTGTGTTCGGCAGTGTAGTATTTTTAGCACTCAATGTATTTTAAATAAAACACATTTAAGATAAATTATTGCCCATTTTAAATGGTTTATACAGTTGTATTGCTTGTTCAAATATATTTAGTTCATAATAAATATTGCATTCTAAGTCCTTGTCTGTATCGCCATTGAATCTGTGGGATTTAGCTGGTTTCTGATTGGTTCTTAAATGTGACGTTAAAGGGGTCATTGCAACTCAGAACTCCTAGCTAAATTAGGCCTCACCACTGTCTGACCATAATTTCAATCAGCTCTGTAACTGAAGCTGGCATCCATGCTGCAAGGCCCTATGCCTCTGCTTTTGGAGATAGGAATGCTGTTTGTCTAGATGAATTTACAGGTGCATTTTATGTGCATAAGCATCAACTGACAGATGTAATAGGGGCTACTGACATATTTAAAGGTGTTAAAGGTGCAATAAGTAAGATTTTAAGGTCCCGTAGAACAAAAATGACCATGATATATCTGCAGGGTTTGATAGGGTTGTTGATCACTACCAGTGAGTCAGCTGCTACCGAGCCAGGAACTGAGATTTCTCACTTTCAAAACTCTCTGCCTGTACTGTTGGAACAACCTCAGCCGCTCTCATATTTTCAGCTGCTCAGTGATGGATGATGCTGTGAGTGCCACAAGAAATGTTGCTCCCCAGCCAAAAAAAGCAAATGGAAGATTATTAGGAGTACTTAGCATTTGATATATTTCCTCTTCACTTGATGTTTCTGTTATCCGCTCTAATTAATGTGACTTTAATATTTATGTCAGTTACAGTTCACCATAAACGGTGCTGTAAGCTGTCAATGTTGGAAACATCAAAATGAAATTCTTTCATTTTTGACGGAAGTTGACAAAAGTCTTCATGCTTTATGCCCCTGTTAAAAAGCATGCTCATTTACATCTTTGATGAATCATAGGTCTGTTTCTCTTTAATGGTTTATTTTAATCCAGGACAATTTCTCTTATGGCTTGATGAGTAAGTAATTCCAAGTGGCAACAACAAGCTAGTTGATATTTATCAAAAACAAAGGGCCAAATAAGTCATCAAGGGAAATGTCACAGGGAGCTGTAACCTTTTAGAGGGGCTAACCTTTGAGGCTCAGTGGCAAGATATAAAGTCATTTGGTGGAGGTAGAGTAGCGCTGAGTCGTAATGAGGGCCACTGTGGTGTTTGTGACAGAAATTAACTTTAGGTTAATGATTAGGGAGTGTCGTCTGGGAGCTCCTTAGCACACGAGGGCTGCAAAAGCAGGAACAAACAGGCACACAAGCTCCTACAGATGCACAGGCTTTTATGCTTGCATGCACACACAAAAACCTACAGACACAGTGGGGCGTTTGGTAAATGCATAGTATTAATCTTTTGGTTTTGTCAATTAAACCCTTGAGGCTCCCCAGGATTGTTCGGTCAGCAGCTTCTCTATGATATGAAGCAGCCACTCTAGATTCAGATCAGGTGTTGGAGGAGATTTTAGAAGCGTTTTAACCTCAGAGCACTTTCCTGCTCTGGTTGATTTGCTCAGTACAATCTGTAATACAATAAGTCTGTTTTGTTTTCACATACACCCACGAGCACACAGCGAAATAGAAATTCAGCATCAGTCCTGCACTGACTGGCTACAGACTCCTGAGGCCAATATTGATGTTAAACTTCATCATAGATGTCCACATAACAATCCACATGAGGCTTTACCTTACTATCCAATCAGCTGATGGTAAACACTTTATCAGTGATATGTTTGGTCATCACCACACACTGTCTGTGAGGTCTGTATGCATTTTTGCCTGCATGATGAAGCATCTTGCCCCAGGTTTAAGTCATAAAAGTGAAACTGCTGGGCCAGAAAACCACATTTTCTGAGTAGGTAATCATGACCATTAATCATGCTGGCACACGTCTCCTTCCCATTGGCCAAGAAGAATAGGTCATGGCTAAAGACTGTACCTTCACACTGGCGGTGAATATGCATCCCCCTCCACCTAACCAAGGCCATTTGGGCTGATTTGTAGCAGCAGTCCTGTGAAATTACCTGAGTTGTGGTTGTCGAAAATAAAAAATAATGATAAATTGGCTGTGTAAGAGTCAAGGCTTTCCTAGCCCTCTGACACTGTTATGACAATAGCAGCTCTTTTAATGTTCTAATTTGAGCTATTATGATAAAATGTTGATTTTATGGGTTATGTTATTTTTCATTTCCAAGTTACCCCATTGTTTCCATTCATCACAATTGTATACATCATTCTATTAATATACTGTACATTTTTGTGAATTCAATCTCTATACTCTGAAAGAAAATAGAAACATATAACCTGTCAGATTAAGCATGACATTACATCAAGTTTATAGCTACTAGCTATGAGAAGTGCATTCATTTCTTAAGATTGTGACATTTCTGCCATTTTTGGTGCTTTTTGTAAGTAATAGAATTTTGTTTTTCTTTGACATTTGGTTAGGAATAAGGTTAGGTCTGTGCATTGTTTTCTGTACAACAATGCAAGAAACATTAACCTTATTGTGAAAATAACAGAAACAGAAATGGTCTAATACTTTAAATACTATTTCACTTGTTTGAAGAATCTCAAATAGAGCATAACAATCTTGAAACAAGGGAAATCAAAGCAAGTCATTCTCCTCCAATAAAAAAAAAGTGTTCTTAAGTGGAAAACAGGCATTTTCATTTTTACAATGCAGTGATTTGTTTCATGTCAATATCTTGAAGGCAGGCCACTCCACTCGTTTCACTCCAATCAATCCACGAGAACTCTTTACACAAGTTAAATTGCCTTGGACAAGTGACACACCACTTGTTTTCAGGAGAATAATGTTTCAAGGCAAGAGACAATGACTTGGTAAGATAAGCAATTTTTGCGCCTTCAGTGTGGCAGCCTTTCAATTTCCATGTTCACAAATGCGGTTATTCCAATGGCACCTTTTGGGAACTGGCTCATTGCAGGGCAGATTATGATGAAATTAGGTCACACACGTACTGTAACTGCTGCTGTTTGTTGTTTGCAAATGAGGTCTGAAAATGCCCCTGTGGGTCCTTTTAATCTTTACAAGAGTAGACTGATAGCTGACAACCCCAGATGCTGTCAAAATTCCCTGACCTCATACCAAACTGCTGCAATGCCACTGCTGGCAATAATGCTGACATACTGTGCTGATACTGGATAATGACTTTTCTCATGTGGAGAAGAGAAATCATGGAAGTAGTTATTAGATTCAGAGCTAATTTAGAATTGGAGGCAATTTAAACGGAGACTTTATCTTGCCAATGCAGCATTTGAGATGTCAGTGGTGTACGTAAGATCACCTTATGCTGTCGAGGCCTATCATGACAGCTTTTATGTCTGTTAAGTACCACACGCTCACCCTCTTCTTTTTCGGTGTATAAAAATAAATGCAGTACATGCATGTGCTATTAAGTGCATAGCTTTACCTAGAGCATTTGGGCCCATTCAGGAATCTTAAATCTGCATGTGATGTTACTGAGATGCTTAAACTCTGCGACAAAAGTCCACATAACAAAACACTGAATCTGGGACAGAGGCATGTTTTTTTATGTTGGTTTAACATGCATCCATTATGTCTTATTAACTCAATTTTTGAGTCACTTTCTAATGGTCGGATGGTCTTAAATCCTGAAGAAGCAAAACTGCATTGGAAATGTATTCAACTCACTTTCCATCTGTCACTATTTTCAGCTGTAAATTAAATGATTTTATGATATGACGGATAGCCACTTTATCATATTGATACAGAACCATCACAAACCTCTAAAACTTTGTGTTACAGTGTATAGTTTTAGTCTTTAATCATTATTATTTTAAGAATCATGCTACACTGAGACACCAAAGTACATGTTAATCTTGAGTTTGAGTGGAATCCCCACAGTGGACTGCAGCAGTCACTTTCATATGGTAAGAACAAGACACAACTTTGTGGTGCATGTGTTTATGGATGAACCCAATCTGTCAATGTTTGAATGGTTTTTGTGAAATGTTAATGAAATAAACATTACACACACACACACACACACACACACACTCTCTCTCTGTGTGGATATAGATATATTACTCTCTCTTCTGCTTTGTATTTTTCCTCAACAGCTCACTGGAGATTTCTCTACAGATCAATTATGGCAAAACAGTGCCACCGCAGGGCTGTTTGGAAACAGCATTCACTCCTCTGGCCACATCAGCCCATAGTGGCATTAAACTGTGATTTTCTCATCTGAAGTGTTCATGCAGAACATCTCCCAGACTGAACCATGCTCTCCCTGTGGCAGACTACCTTTCTGTGAAATCATCTTCTTAAAATGTGCCCATCTTCATAAGAGGAAATGAGATGGATGGAGACAGAAGAAGTAAAAGTGACAAGAAAGAAAGAAAAGCAAAGAAAGAAAGAAAAGAGAATTACCCTCTAGACCTCAGTGATTAGTATCTTAGCAATATCTTATCACCTTCAGACCATACGAGGAGATAAGTATGGACTGGCTGAAGTAGGAGAAAGATAGCAAAAATTTGTTTTCACCCATTAGACCCATTGATCAAAGTAAACACTCTGAGAGATGCCTCGTGTGGAATGAATCAATGTGGATCAATGAAATCAGACCAAACAGGCTAGAGTCTGTAAATCTCAAAGGTCGATTTGCCTGGCCAGAAATGTATCACAGCAGAATTATAAGTGAGGTGAATGTGTAGAGTTTGGTTTAAAAAGCGAATAAAATACCTTGGTGTTCATTACTAAGCAGATGATTATGACTCCTAAAATAGAGGTAAACAGATACATGAATCATTGAGGCTCAGCTGGTGAAGGTGTTTACAAAGTAAAGGCAGCGTCTCTGGTTTGCCTGGAATCGTTGTCGCTCTGTTAAATCCCTTCACACATCTTTTCTGCCTTTTCACTTCCAGCTTACTAATGATGAAGAAATGCCATCAAAGTAATCTTTTAAAGGGCACTTCCCCAGACACACTCATAAGATTCGGTGCCACGATGATCCTCAGGGAGACGGGTTTTAAAAAAAAAAAATCTGCTCTTAAAGGAAGCAAAAACCCAAAGGTGGAAAACAATGCAGGGCTGCACACTTTTCTAACTTGTTTTTCTTTTTGCATTGTTCAAGCTTTAATACACTTTCCTCACTTTCTGCATTAATTGTGGTTTCTCTCTCCCATTATTTTAAATATAAAAGACATTTTAAATATAGAAACTAATTTCTATTCAGTTTCTATTTGAGTTTTTTGTTTTATATATACACACTGTAATAAACTGGTCAAGTGAGGAAGCCAGGCATGTAGCCTAGTGCTGTGCCAAATTTGTTGCTTTATTTGCTAAGATAGTTTCTGAAAAACAGAAACATAAACCAATACAAAATCTCAAAGAAAGGAAAAAAGTAGAGTATTCTTTAATACAGAACAGAAAGTGCTTATAGTCAGCCACTCTTATCCAAGTTGCCTCACTCTTTCAGTAAAAGTCAATGATCAACTATGTGTTTGCCCTAAACCCTTCAGGTGCCAAGCTGCAGAAAGTAAAAAGGTGTTTTGAGAATCGTTTTACTGATGGTTCGGCGTGCTATTCTAAAACTAGGTCTGAAAGAGACCCATAGAAACAAAATAAGGTGAGTCAAGCAGATGTCAGCCTGGGTTTAGAGTAGAGGTTTGAGTTTCTTCTGAATGCAGTTTGACATGTCAGAAGAAAGACATTTTGGCAGCTTTTCCATCTGAAAGCAACGTATTGTGCACAAACTGAAGACAGAGTTGGCAGAAAGAGTCTTATGACTGCACGGAGACTTCACTGACCAAATATAAGTAGTCTGTTAATAAAAAGATCTTTTTATTTTTAGACTATTGTAAAAATGCGAGGCAAACATATCTTGCAGTGCTTTGAAATTTGAAGGATGTTAATCTATGAATGTATTATTTTGGTCTCATTTAGACTTTCATGTCGAGCAGATGTCAGTGTGTGACACAAGCAAAAGAAAAAAAAGAAAGTAATTTGACCATACAGCTTTGCCACCATTATGCTTATTGTATTCCAGTATCAGGTAGCAGCTGGGTAATCACACATAGCTGCTGGAGGCATTTTTAATCCACCGCTATATGGAAAGTGCAACAATGAAATCTTGTTAACTCTGAAACCCAGATGCAGACCATCCGTTGCTAATAGCCCTGTTCAAACAAGAGCAGCATTATATTTATTATTAATGAATTACGCCTCAGCCTCTGTGCTTCACGATTTCATTCTCATAATGAAATTTCCTGAACCTCTTGTGGCCTGGATGCAATTGTGCAAGGTCAAGATTTAACAATTTGTCAACGTCTGATTAAGAAAAGCAGAAGTGTTTTGTGACAAAAATGCATGTTTGTTTTGTACAGTCGACAACAAGTCCTCAGAGCTACATGGAAAATTTTTCTTCCAAAAAGACCTATGTGGCTCATAAGTGTGCTCTCTGATCTGCCACCTCTATAAGGTCTTAAAAATACATATAAGGTTAGGGAAAGATCGTGGTCATAGTTAAAAGAAACCAGTGTTTACTGTTGGTAGGAGATGGCACGTACTACTATCTCCACTCCTAAAGCGTTGTATGGCCTTAAACTGGAGTTATGCTTCTGCAAAGACATATGCCGCTACAGATCTACGCAAAGACAAGTGTTATAACTGAGGGTGACAGAGGATCACAGAGAAGGTGACACGCATAACTCCCAAATTTAAACAACGCATTGTGCAGCCCTGCATGTCAGCTATTGATATTTTACTTGACTTTACTTTTCTTTTTTATTCTATATTACTGCCTTGGGTTGGTTTTATACAAGGAAAACACTGAGATGAACAGTAACTGCTAGCAATAGCGCTTTGCTGGAGATCAAAATAAGAATTGGGTTGTTATGAGCACAATCTTCTCCAATCATGGAGGTCTGGAGAAAAGTTGGTAGACAAAAGGTGAAGATTAAATAGGTTGCTGTACTTTAAACCAAAAGCTGTTTGTTCCATCATAGTCGCAGGCTAATTTTATGTAACCACACATCAATCTGAAGCTCACTAACATGAGAACCCAAATTGCTAAAGCTAAAAATATTTACCAAACCAGGACGTGTAATCACACCCAGGTTGCATTAATGTACTGTGGCTAAAATAAAACAGGAAATCATATTTCTGTGGTGCAAATTGAAATTAAGCCTCAGCATCTACAAGGTAAAAATAATGTTGCTGGAAGGAAAAAAAAAAATCCTTATTTTTGTTGGCTACAGTAAGTCATTGGAAACTTGTCCACATACAGCGCATGTCAAAATACCTTTTGTTACATTTTCAAGAGGTGAATGCTTTCAATTTAACATCAACGTTGCAATTTTCACACCAAAGCACCTTTTTCTAAAAGCTCATAAGCCAGGGCGACATTTTCCCACTATCCTGTTTGTGGCATGTTCATATCATCTATCAGCAAGCATGAGAACCTCAGCCTTTAACAATGCAGTTCACCAGCAGTGAAAATGTGTTACAGTGTAAGGAGCAGTGAACATGGGAAGGCACAAATTTCACATACAACAAGAAAATGAAAGTGTTTGATCATGTAATACAAATGAGTAAGAGTCCAACTCAGTTACAGTGTAAGAGTGGTTAAATCTGCTTTGTCATGGGCTGTTTTACCAAGTAAACATCACTACTGGAGTTACTTTTTTACTCCTAAATCTCAACAGCATCCCACTCTGAACCAGCCTCTTTGAAATCCAGCTGTGTTGACAATCTTGCGTCAGACTTCAGCTTCAGTGCACCTCAACACTCTCTCATGTACCTCCACATCAACAGCCAGTCTCACTGAGATGTTACACATTCTTTGTCTCTCTTCCTTTCCCTTTTTTGCTCTCTCTGGCAGCCTGTTCTACACCTGCTGCATTATGAAACGGAAAGTCAACACAAATATAACGTAAAGGTATGCCACAGCATGTCAAATCAATTCACTTCCCTCAGGCAAGGGTTGCATATCAATCTTTGGCCACATATTGCTCTGTGTACATGTGAATGAGACAGAGACAGAAACATGCACAGAAACCCCCCTCCAAAATAAAGGCTTAGACAATTTTAGCTTGAAAACATGAATTCTTCCTGACATGAAGTTTAATGGTTTTAAGACAAGACAAATATTGTCATTTAGCACCCAGAATTCTCTTCAGCTTCGTCAGATTTGACATTTCTTTATCATATTTTGTTTTTAATCATCTTCAAAAAAACAAATTTTGCAGGAAAAAACAAGAAAATGAAAAATGACTAAGCACCTTATATAGCCCATTTGAATTTCATTCATAGACATGCTACATATCGTGTGAGACCTAAGATGCATTTTTCAAATACAAAACACACAGATATCTGATCAAAAGCGTATATACAATGCAGCCACAGCATATATTTTAAAAATCAAACCACACTTTAAAGGCTCAGTCCACAACAGGATGTGTCCATGCACCAGAAAACATAAAATAGTGGGGTCTCATTCTGTTAGTATGCTTCTGTTTGGCAAAGAAACACAGTCAAGTTTCCTTTGAGCTCCACCAGTGATTGAACTCACATGAGAAGCTTCACCGTTTCTCTTTGTGAGTGGATAAAGGTAGAGCAGCCTGCAGAATGGCTGAAGGGTGTGAGTGTGTATGGTGGCGCATGTGTGTGTGTGGTGGGATTAGTGACTCACATGGGGACATTAAACTTTATTGCATGGCAACGACCAACGCTCCAACAATTTTTAATGTACCCCCTGATGTGTTAAGATCACCACAGGCTTTTTTTTTTTTTTTTTTTTGGCTGCTTCACTAAGCTACCATAGCAACAGTTTCACCAAGTATTTTCCCTCCAAAAATCATCTAGTTGCAAAAGAAAGGTAAATTATGCAGTGAATTAAGAAGGGAGTCAGCCACAAGACTTTAAAAGATGCATGTAGCAAGCATACATTTCACACACCACAAACTCTGAATCTCATGACGGCAAAGTAGCACTTTGTTTTGCTCTCACCTTACCTGTGCAGCTTGACGTAGATTTCCAGATGGGTGGTTTATAGATGACTGATACCTCTGGTTGTGGATGCTGTGCTGGAGTGCACACGGCAGTGAGTAGCAGCAGCAAAAGCAGTGGGAGCAAGGAGACAGGAGGGGGAAAAAAAAGGGAGGAGGAGGACGAAGGCGCAAATGCTGAATTATGGATGTGGAGGGGGGGGGGAGAGAGAGAGGGATTCCTCTGCCGCTCTTACTCCCCAGATCGCAGAGCGTGAATCATCTTCTGCATGGATCAAATGGCACAGTCCACTGAAGGGCTGGGTCGGCGCAGTGAACAGAAGAGAGGGTATCTGCTGAGGCTGGTATGGGATGTAATGTGGGTGTGTGTGTGTGTGTGGGGGGGGGGGTTATGCTATATGAGATGCAGCATAGCACAGGAGTGTTACAGATAGTATGAGGAGCCATTCCTCAGCTCAAACACTCAGCTAATTTTTACTGCACACATACAGAGTCAATCTTAGTCTGTGTAATCAGTTTATACTCTGACTCTAGCTAATAGTCCTCTATATAACCAGGTAATCAATACCTGGGATTCTTTATGGCAACTGCCTTTCGACATCCCACCCCTCCTTCTTGAACGATTTATTCTCCTCTCATCCAGACTTCCTTAATCGCTTTGTTCCAACATAGTTTCACACGTGAGGAGTTTCAATATTATTCTTGCTAAATTCCTAGCTGACCATGTTTGTTAGAAAATTTTAACAGCTCTCTAAAATATGTTTTTGTTCTCAGTTTATTTAAATTGGCATGCACTCATGTCATGGCTAGCCCCTATGCATCACACTGCAGTTCCTGAATCTTAAAGCCATGCCTTTTTGTAGTTTCTCAGTATGTTCTGTGTCAAATTTCACCTGTTGTCTTCAGTGTTCCCCTAACATCTTTCAAAAGTTAGTCTTAGGGCCTGGTCACACTAGCATTTAAGATTTGGATCATTATGATTGAGTAGGTGTGTCATGGCTGGTGCTAGCAGGAAACTAGAAATACTGGGAATTGGACCTAAATGCTGACACCTGAGGCAGAGCTGATGCAGTACAGTGGTTTATTCATATAAAAAAGGGTTAAGGCTTACGGAATGGTCAGGCAGGCAAAGGTCAAAACCAAAAAGGCAGTCCAAACAGGCAAATAAATCCGACAGGGAGCAGGCAAGAATCAAGAGTCTGGTAAACAAGCAAAGTCCAAAACAGGCAGGTAACAGGTACAATGGATGATAAGAAACAGACACTAGAGAAACAAGACACGTAGCACAAGGCAACATAACTTTACAATCTGAGAGGGAACAAAGGAAGTGAACCGGTATATGTAGACAAGGTTGACAGGGAACTGGGAATAGGTGTGTGGTTGGGTGGGGTAGTCAGGTGATGAAGAAAGGAGAGAAAGTCTGAGGGCATCTGGTGGACTAGTAAAGAATAACACTGGGAAACATAAATATGGCTGGAGAGGAGGAACAGGGAGACAGACTGTGACAAGATGATGTGACTTATTTTTACATGTGTTTTAAAGGTGTATTCATGTTTTTTTTTGGCCCACTTGGGGGCAGCAAAACAAGCTGTAAACATAACTGACATGATCACAAATGTAAATGCAATTATTCTAGCTCTGTTTTGTTCTCCGCCAACTCCTGAGAGAAATATCTGGCTCTTAAGCTGCTAAATGTTCACCAGCAAGTCACTGGCTTTGTATGTCTGCTGTTTGGTGCTGAGCAGGAGGTAAGAGTGAACCAAAAAGGTAAAGTTGCAGCCCATAAACCAAAACAACGAGCTGAAAGACGTTAAATACCCTGTAGAGCTGAGGTGATCATTCTCTGTGGATTCATCATTACGAGCGACCCCTTTCACATTAGACGTAGTCATTTGTCCCATTGTTAATAGTGGGATATTGATTTGTGTAGCTTTAAGTTGGCAGGCTAGCTTCTGACACTGCCTTTATTTGCCAACAACACACAAAGGAATTAAGCTGTGCCACTTTCTGGTGTGGTTTTGATTCTTCAGTCCATCCTCCTCTGCTGCTTGCCAGTCCACATCCCTCCACGACTCTGGGTAAATTTCCGTTAAATCTCATTAAACATCATCTGGCTCTGTCTGGGTCTACAGTCCTGAAAACTCAGTCAGTTAAGCCTCTCTTAAAAACTGGTTTGGATTTGGAGAGAAATGTCCCTTTGTATAGCAACATCTATGGCAACTCAAACTTCATCAACACAAAATCCAAGATAATATGCATCTCCACTACTACCCAATCCAGACTAAAGGTTATGTAGTTTGCAACTTGAACCCGCTCTCTTCTTCCATTTCAGTGTTCATTGCATTACATTGCATTATCATACAGCTTTACTGCCTCCATTGTGCTGAGTGTGGCTTCACTCAATACATACGACACTTTCCCAAAGATGGTTTCTGTCATTTCAGGTAGTTCTTATCACGCTGATGTTTGTGTTTGTTTTTCTGATCAGTTTGGTTTTAACTTATTTGATGCTATAAAAACGGGGTGTGACATCATGATTGACAGCTGTGAGTGTGCTGTGATTGGTTCAGGTGGGTGTGTGGGTGGGAACTCGACACCCCGGCTCCAACGTGGATCACGACTGCGCAGTCTCTGGCTCCAAATGACGTCACCAGCGCAAGATGGCAGCTCCGGTATCGGATATTTTAGCTTCATTTTT